>VMBQ01002905.1:41262-54900 GCA_007657795.1 Dreissena rostriformis | reverse complement strand
TGACCTTGACCTTTCACCACTCAAAATGTGCAGCTCCATGAGATACACATGCATGCCAAATATCAAGTTGCTATCTTCAATATTGCAAAAGTATTCATAAAATGAGCGATTTTGGCCACATATATTTGACCTCTGACCTTGAAGGATGACCTTGACCTTTCACCACTCAAAATGTGCAGCTCCATGAGATACACATGCATGCCAAATATCAAATTGCTATATTCAATATAGCAAAAGTTATTGCAAAATGTTAAAGTTGGCGCAAACCAACCAACAGACCAACCAACAGACCAACCAACCAACAGACAGGGCAAAAACAATATGTCCCCCACTACTATAGTGGGGGACATAAAAATCAATCAAAAATCAAAAAAAAAAGTGTCGTCCCTGATAACCTTGGACAACACTTAATGCACATGCATTAAGACCCGTTTTCCCAGAACTAGGCTCATAAGACCTTTTAACAATCATCGCAATTAAGGTTTTGGCCAAGCAAGCCAGAATTATAACATTATCGTACATCTTTTTGCGTACCGAATACTTGTTTATTCATTATCTAATTCAGCTCATACGGAGAACATGCATTTTTTCATATAAGGTCAGTAGGTGTTCATATCCAATCTTTAAAGTCAAAATTTCAAAATGAACGTTTTAAATGACATCACAGAAATCATAAACAACATCACATCATGAAATACAGTATAGCAGGGGTTCTGAAATAAGCTGTCCGAGTTGTCCGAGTCGTCAATTTCACCTTCCGGACAAGCAGTTTTAAAATGTTGGCTTGTCCGGGGACAAGTAAAATTTCTATGGTAAACATTTTCCAAGAAAGAAACTACTCCATTTTCTGAAATTTCTTTATAATGAAGTGGCTAAGTCATGCAAGTAATCATATTGCATGGGTTACTTCCCTTTCAAACACTGCCATACAGTAATTGCTAAGAATGGTTTAAACAGAAATTCAACACAAGCAGAAGATTTACATAATGTTAATTTAATTTCATTACTATTAATGTTGTACCAGCTACCAGTTTCCACAGGAATTCTATGATTTTTAATTTAATATACATGACTTGAGAAATTTAAATGGTGTTTCAACAAGGTAACCTTCAAAGCTGAATGTGACTTATATTTTGTTGAACAATCTATAATTAAAACATTTAACAACATTTCAAAAGAAGTGAGAAGTGCAGAAACAGACAGACACTGTATGAATTAATTTGAAATCGGGAAATAACTGGTTAAAATATCGAAATAAGATATAAATCTAATTAAGTTCTGTTAATTGTACACTATAAAAAGAAAACAGTACATTTTTTTTCCTATATCTAACTTAAAAGTATGGACAAGTACTTGTTTGGTACGGACAAGCAAATTTGTGGAGCCAACTTGTCTGTCGCGAGTAGACAATGAAAATATTTCAGACCCCCTGAGTATAGCCTACTTGAGTCCTGTTAGTGTGTAAAAGCTGGTGTAACAACGGTACAAAGTAAGATACATTTAGGCTTCTGCTGACCCCAAACAATATTTTACACTTTAGTAACTTTATTTTCAGCTCGACCTACATCCTGACCCTGAATGATACATGTGAGGCCAGTTAGAAGCTGTGTAACTAATATTATTTAAGAGCAAGAAAATAACACATAAAGACTTCAGAACCTTTGCAATCCTGGGTCTGTATTCACCAAACAATTCTAAAGTCTGAGAATAAAGAATATTCTTTAAATTAGAAAATTCAAGACTTGCTTTAATTTTGAGTCAAACTTGGCAAACTAACCATCTCTATCTACATTTTGTAGATGACCAGTGGAAGCCTGTATATATACAAACGATGGACGTATTTTTCTTTGTTTTCAGTCTTCTTTTTTCTTAAGTCTTAGAATGGGTTGGTGAATACGGGTCAGCCTAAAGCATGATAACTTACACATTGCCTGAATAAGTTGAATAAAATTTGGTATGAAATGAAAATTAGTATCAGAATTTGTGTATCACATGCTTTTAAAATAACACGAAATCTATAATGTTACAAGTACCAAATTATAAATTCTTAAAGTTGGTAACTTGTGTGAGGCCAATTGAGGTTGATCATGACATAAAATCAAAATAACATGAGGCGATTGGTCAATAAATTTAAGAAGATGTTGCAACTGAAAACGCTGAAAAATATTACATGTATCTTAATAAAACTCATTAAACTCGTATACCAATGAGAACTAGGGATACACTGGCAAGACATATACATGTAGCATCACTGCATGTGATAGAGAACTAGGGATACACTGGAGAGACATATACATGTAGCATCACTGCATGTGATACCAATGAGAACTAGGGATACACTGGCAAGACATATACATGTAGCATCACTGCATGTGAACTAGGGATACACTGGCAAGACATATACATGTAGCATCACTGCATGTGAACTAGGGATACACTGGCAAGACATATACATGTAGCATCACTGCATGTGATATAAGAATGAGCCTCGCTCCGCACAGGCTATTCACGACACTTTCCGCCGTAACTGGATTTTTGCTAAGCAGAGACTTTCTTTAAAAAAATATATCATAGAAGCAGAAAGTGAAGTCCCTGATTAGCCTGTGCGGACTGCACAGGCTAATCTAGGATGACACTTTACGCACATGCATTAATCCCTAATTTTACAGAGTACAGCCCGAATGTAAGCTGACCTTTTCTTCGATGTCATGACAAAAAAAAAAAAACATTTCACAGTTAAACATTGAAATTTATCGATAATTTTCACTGTTATTTTTCACTGTTTGAAACAGTGAATTATCAGTTTTAATTCACTAATATTTCTCTATAAACCACCGGAAAGCATAAAATAAAAGCGTACCTTTTCTTCGACCATTTCCGCGACACTGGACAGGTAGGTGTGAAGGCGCTCCTCCTGCACCAGGGGTTCCCTCCAACCTGGGTCCAGCAGCGAGGCGTAGGAGAACCCCTCCAGGGCCTGCTGGTAGTTCTCCTCAAACTTGAACACCTGTAATTCATTGTTACAAAAAAATACTACTAAATATACATTTAAAGTACACTGGTGCCATGCCTTTTTTCTCTCCTTTTTTTACAGTTTTTACTACATTTGTTCAATAGCAATTAACTGCAATGTTATTCTTTATTAACCTACAAGCACGTTAAAAAATGATATGTGTAATGTGTGCATATAATTTAAGTATAATACAATGAATTCTAGTGGTATGATTTTTACAATGTCTATATATCTATAGTAAAAATGTAATGTGTTTGTATGTCTCTCTGAAGATATTATCTCATATTTGTGCTACTAACGCATAATTTTGTGTACGGTATGGAGCAGGATTATGCCTCAACTTTCAGATACCTATGGACAAGGCAAATAAAGTCCCTTTTCTTTTGAAAAAAACAACAACAAAAAAACTTGTACACCTGGGACCACAGACCAGGAATATTTAAGCCTTGCTCTGAGAAGACGGGGCTTAATGCATGTGCTTAAAGACATGAGTGGTGCGGTAGTCGAGTGGTAACACTCTGGTCTACCATTCAAGAGGTCGTGGGTTCAATCCCTGGCCGGGGCACTGGAAATTTCAGAAATGCTTCAAGTGTTTCCAACCCAACTAGAGATGTACTGGTATGAAACTCAGGTAATTCTCACGTGTATCGGTGCTATACACTGAGCACGTAAAAGAACCAAGGGATCTATTCGCAAAGAGCTAGGGTATTGCACCCGGATTCCTTGTATCTCAATACTTTCTTCTGCTTGCAGTCTCTTCATCAAAAAACCAAAGGACCCCATTGGAAATAAGTGCTTGCACTTTTATGGGTTATCCTTGACTGCAAGATCAAAAGAAACACATACATACATCAAGGGCCACACTTTCCGCCTAGACTGGATTTCTGTTTAGAAGAGACTTCCTTTAAACCAAAAAATCCATAAAAGCAGAAAGTGAAGTCCCACGTAAGCCTGTGTGGACATTTACCCATATGCATTAAACCCTCTTTTCCCAAAGTGCAGCTCATTAAAGTTTGTTTTATTTTTCAGTCATTAAGTTAGAAGTTTGGAGAAGCCAGCCTCAATTACATTATTTCTCAAGTGCAAGAATGTGTAACAAGTCAAGACTAAAAAATTAATCACATGAATGGTGTTAATTAATTTTCACATGTTATCAATATTTTCTATGCATTACATATTGTTACTGGCTTCGTTAAAATATAAACAACAAAGTTAAAAACAGTACTTTACAAAACTTATAAACTTTTTTCATTTTTTATGCCCCCGAAGGTGGGCATATAGTGCTTGCACTGTCCATCTGTCTGTCCATCTGTCTGTCTGAAATTCTGTCACACTTTGCGTTAAGGTTTCAAAAAAAGTGGAAAAACTCTTTGCGTTTAGGTTTAGAAAAATGTGGAAAAAGGGGGCATGTGTCATCCTATGGTGACAAGCCTTGTTTCGATTGTAGGATTGTTGATAGATATTTTATTAATATAATAAATTGTGTAAAATAACTTTAATGTGTTTCTTTTTTTTTGTCTAACAAATTACAGATCATACACTTTTTATTAGCCATTATTTTTACTGAATCAAAAAGACAACTATTTTCAACAAGAAATGTGTTCATAGGGCATGGATCCCCCACATTCCACTTTTGTATCAAATCTCCACTTATGTCAAAAACAATATATTGATGGCCAAATTAGACTTTAGACCTTTAATTGTGACCTTTTATACTTTAAGGCAAGGAGATGGGTGATACACATCTCCTCATGGTGGTCATAAGTGGTAAGTTATTTTAAACTAGCATGATGAATTACAAAGTTACAGTCCGGACAAGCTGTTTTATTGCCAACTTTTACTTCTTAGTGTGACCTTGACCTTTGAGAAAGGGAGACAGGTTTTACACTAGACATGACGTCTCCTTATAGTGGTTATAAGTGGTAAGTTGTTTTTTAATACATGTAGAACGATGAATGACAAAGTTACAGACAGGACAAGCTGTTTTATTGCCAGCGTGTGACCTTGACCTTTGAGGATGGGAGACAGCGGTTACACACCACTCGTGTCTCCTCATATTTTTCATTAGTGCCATGTTATTTTAAAATAGCATGGTGAATGAAACAGTGACATAGGGGACAATTCGTTTATGGTCAAATTCCACTTTTGAACTCTAAACGTGACCTTTGCAGAAACTATATGTCTTCCTTCTGTGAGCATAAGAGCTTCTTGTTTAATATATGTACTTTACAACTTCAAACAAAACAATAGTTAAGTATCATTAAAATTAGGAAAATCATTCTTACAGCTGATCGGTTGAAGTGCAAGTCTGGGTGATTTCTAGCCACTGGGTCTTTTTCCTGAAAGAAGCATTCAGCAGTGAAATGTTAGTTTGTCCAACATTGCTTTTAATAGTCAAAATAAAATAACCTTTTTGATATACTCAGATAATACTACTCTTCGAGGCTGTTATAGCTCGTCAATATTAACCTGGCCCTGACCTTTATGCATGAATATATTTATGTAACGCTGCCAAGAATTAATTAGTTTTCGTACTGGAAGCGTATTGAATGGATTGAAGTGTACTTCACTTTATATACAAGATGGTCTCTTAAACTCTTGCAAACTGTACACGAACAAAACCGAATGAGAATATTGGAAACAATCCAAGCGTTATATTAATGCTAATGGAGTTCACCAGTGCCAGGTCAATTTTCTCGAGCCATAATATTTACTGATATTGCAAAACGTTCAAACCCCAAAAAGGAAACAAACCAGTTATTTAGTATAAAATCATATTTTATCTATTTAAATTTGTAACCAAAGTCATGTTTCTGCTAAAATGGAAAGAGAACTGGTTTAGTTAGTTTTCAAACTGGGTGTAATTGGCGTGTTATTTAAATGAATACAGTTCTTTTGTGGATATATGCATGATTTGTGTACGTTAATACACCACTACAATATGCTGCAAATTGACTATTATGCTATTATAAGTATTTCACCAAAAGCAAACCATTTACTAAGCAAATATAGCTCAACAAAATTGACCTGGTCCAGGTGAATAACATAAGCATAAATTTAACGCATGCATTTTTCCTATTTTTGCATTCGATTTTGTTTGGTTCCGGTTGTGCAGGCTTTGCATGAGTTAAACCAGACCATAACACTATATTTAGTGAGGTTTGTTATATGGGATTAAAAAAGCTTCCAGTACGGAAACTAATTTAATCTTTGTAAAACGGTACCTTAATACATTAATGCACAAAGGTGAGTGCCAGGTTAAAATTGCGAGCTACACTGACGAACATACTGTATTTATGATCTCTAGGTGTTTCAATCTCATAAGTTCAAATATCTGAAAACTTTTAACACTATAATCTTGCAGTTTAATGTCTAGGTGCTTTGATGGGAGTTTAACTGGAGGAAAGTGACTAATCTCGTAAAACCTCTATGATAAAGTATAATTGAGCCTTGTTCTTGGAAAACTGGGCTAAATGCATGTGCAGTCCGCACAGGCTAATCAGGGACAACACTTTCCGCCTACACTGGATTTTCGCTAGGAAGAGACTTCCTGTAAACAAAAAATTCCATGAAGCGTAAAGTTTCGTCCCTGATAAGCCTGTGCAGACTGCATAGGCTAATCTGGGACGACACTTAATGTGCATGCATTAAGCCCAGTTTTCCCAGAGAAGGCTCAATTGTTCTCACAGCTTGTTTGTAGGCACTCATTGCCTGCTGCAGAATCTTCGGGTTCTGTCCTTTGGAAAAGAACAGGGACAGGTATGCGTTGCCCAGAATCACTGAAAAGAGAATGAAACAGTGTTGAGGAATTTGAAACCATTTACACAGCATGTAAGTTTAAAGCTATTTATTTTAGCTTGATTGCATTGAAAGCCTAAGACTAATTTGAAACGCTCTCGATTCTGTTTCCAGGGACTAGAACCAGTACTTGTTGCCTTGGTGGAGATCTTAAGAACCCTCCCATGCCCTGTACACGGCATGNGACTTTTTTTTTATTGAAAACCTGGTTTTGTGACAATTTTGTCCCTTGTTTTTTCTAGAATGAATGTGGGATTGTATGTTTTTTTAACAAGATTTTTTTTTCTAGTGAAAGGTTTCATATACCAAGGTTTATGCATATTAACGCATTTATAATGAGCGGCTTTAAATATATGCAAGCAACCATTACACTCTATGCATGATTACAATCCATCACCAAACTCTGTTATATTAAATGAATTGTACAACTCCACATCCTATTAAACTAGTATGGTTGATTAAAATATTATTGTTATTTCATTAATAATTTGAAGTCTTTTTTTTTATTCAACATTTAAAAAAATGTATTGATAAATAAAAAGTAAAATGATTTAGAAAATGACACACAATTGCAAAGAATAATAAAGAATTACAACTAGAGAATGCTGTGTCTACCATTCTGAATGCGTGGTTACACTGCTCTTGGAGTATGAAAGAATTGCTTAAGGGTTGTTATTTCCAGCATTGAGAATTAAAGGGGACATAAAAAACGGGTCTTAGATGGGGCTTGAGAAACTTAACATTTAAATATTTTTTGCCGAAAACTTATGAGGAGAATATTTCCAAATTACACAAAATCCTGTTTTGTACTTCCGATCATATTTCTTAGCACAAAATGAGACTCAGGGTTATCACACTTACATTTAAACTTTAAAGCAAGAAATAAATGTGCCAATATTTAGTAAATAAAACTCAATTTCATGTCAATATGATAGATGGCATGAACAACAGTACCTTAGATTGATATCACCTAGATGTTAGTTAGATCAACAAAACAAAAAAGAAATTTGGATTGTAACTTGAATAGCGTTGCTTTACAAATTATGATTATACAGTCTAATTTCTGTGCAACAAAAAGGTAAAGCATACCCACTTTACCTTCCAATTAATGTACCCTTCTGCACAGGCTAATCAGGGACGACACTTTCTGCCTAAACTATATTTTCACTTAGCTGAGACTTCATTTTAACAAAAAATACCATAAAAGTGGAAAGTGTCGTCCCTAATTAACCTGTGCCAAAACACACACTTATCTGGTAAAACACTTTACGTACATGCATTAAGCCCAATTTATACAGTGCGTGGCTCAAATATATAAAAGAAAACTAATATGTATTATAATATAGGAATCATACACCAAGACATTCCGTCGGTGATGTCTAGTTGGACTGCTTCCTTTGCCTTCTCAACACTCTCCTCTACGTTGGCCAACTTTTGATCAGCGTTCACGTTCAGCTGCCGAAGTACCATCGATAAACTCCGCAGCGACAGCTTGTTCTTGGACTGTATGGAACAATCATACATTCTAATCAAGTTTGACATGCACAGATTTCTATAGCCAAAGATCCAGACCTAAGTAAAGGACCACATGCTTTAAACACCTTCTTCTAGTGCTGCTGATCTTGCACTGTGCTAGTATTTGTTTTCGGTAAGTCTCCAAAACAATAAGTGTAATGTGATAACAAGTTGTAACGTAAAAAAATGTCCCAGTCATGTTTTATGCAGTAACATTTTTTATAATTAATTTTATTGGCTACTGAACATTGATTTGTTGCTCTGATACTCATATGCTTGTAACTAAAAATAACTTCAAATTATTGTTGACATTTCGCTTAACACTTCCTATCTTTTTTATATCTTAATTTTATAACAATAGAGTTAGATCCAGTTGGACATTACAACAAACATCAGAACTTTTTCTGAAATTAAAATACGGTGTTCAATTGATGAACATGTTCCAATATTTATAAACAAACAAACATATTTGAAAACTTAACTCATTGTAAATGCTTAATAGATTAAAAACATTTATTAATACTTTAATATGAAGGAATAAAATCATATTTATGACAATAGAAAGCTTGTATAATGTTACATAACATATATACAAAATCCAAATTCGACCACCTAAGTTCTAGTAGCCATCATAGCTACTCCATCCCAAAGATATGTGTAAAACTTCAATAATCTCTGAGTCAGATCAATTGTCATGATTCTCTGAGTCTACTCAGTGTTGTTTTTTTCACTATTTCCGGAATGGGGTCGGAGCCTTTCAGATTGGAAAAAAATCATGTTGTTTTGACTAAAATTGGGAAATTGTTGTTTTTTTTTGTTAAAATAATACTTACAAATTGAGAAACAAATTATGAATAAAAATGTTTTCAATATTATAATGACTAATGTTCAACTTATAGAGCTGGACAGGTAATTAACTAAATGTTTTTTGTTTTTTTTTGGAAACCTGCAATTTATAATTTCATGTAGTCATTTGGGGAAAATATATATTTTTGAGATTGAAAATCGGGCAAAAGTTGCCAAAATAAACAACTCTGAACTTGCATGCGTTAAGGCCCCAGTGAAGCAATTTTTTGCATTGCTAATATCGCCTTTCTTCCAGTACAGCTCTCCCAGCTGGTTCCAGGCATCCACAAGTTTTGGATCCAGTTTCACGGCCTTCGACAGATGTCCATAAGCGATGGCATCATAATCAGGCATCACGTTGAGAATTCGCCCAAGCAGCATGAAGTATTCGGCCTTGTTGCTAAACACATCTAAAAGAAATGTTTTTACACTTAAAAACATATTTCTTAACGCCCTAAAAGAGGAAAAAAAAATAGAGCTGTTTTGAGCTCCAGTTTTTTTACATTTGGACACATTCAAAAACTTAAATAATTTTATTGTTATAGTTGGGTTTTTCCTGAAATTCAATAGTATTTCAGTCATATCACAGGGGTCAATTAACAACTCACACTTTTGTTGGGCTAGCTGGTTTAACAGTACTAAGTGCACATACTAAGGCCAGTAACTTACAACTGCTCTACTCAAATCATAGGTAGGGGAGAATGGCCGTAGAAAGTATTTCCTGGCCAATCACCACACAAGTTATGTGGCCGGGCCAACGATCGAACCTGCAATCGTAAAATTTGTAGTCCAGCGCTCTACCACCTGAGCAAGCTGACCAGACTAAAACTTGAGATTTCACAGGAATTTAAAGAAAAAGAATAAAAACACTGAATATAGAGAAATTTATAATAAATTCATCATTATTTTTAAAGGAAGTTGTGTACCTTTCTGTGATTCAACCTTTTTGAATGTCTCTTCCATCAGCTTTTTCACATCTTTGTCTTTATCGACTGCCTTTGCAACACCATAATTTTCACAGTAGTGGTCTCTGTACTCATATAGTTTGTCAACAAGAGCCTGGAACAAATGTGAGAAATATTTAGCAAATCAAAATGGTAAAATGCATCAAACAAAACAAGATAATTTCTTGAATCGGCACACAATATACAATTAGACAACCATTGTTGTTTGACCATGTGACAAGAGTTTCATTCAAATATTTTCAAACAACTTTAACCCAGTGATTAGAATTGTCAGCACAACTATCCATTTCCATATTGCATTTTTTTCCAATAACTCAAGTCTAACCAGTGTATTTTTTTTAATATGGATTGTTTTTTCTAGTATGCCTTAATATTGTATAAAATGTATAGTGTGCAGGGGAAGGCCTAGGGTCAAGTTTTCGGGCGAAGTCACTTCTATCTTGACTGGCATTTAAGGAGAAGTCAGAAGTTATGTTGGAGAAGTCAAGTTTTTTGGTTTAATCTTATATGTTTTGTAATTAGTTGCATTATTTTACAATTTGGAATCACCGAGTTCAAAATGTACATTGTGAATCCTACTCATTCATTTCTCTTCATTGTTAATTAAATCATAAAAAAAAATAACAACTCATTTAAAACATTCAAGTGTGCGTGAAAGTGCTTAATATATTTACATACACACCCTACCCACCCCACAAAAGAAATGTTGTTGTTGTTGTTTTTTTGTTTTTTTTTTGGGGGGGGGATATATTTTGGTATTAATATACAACAATAAAACCAGTAAAATACACAAGTCTTTGACAATCACAACAGTGTAACCAAATGATATCAGTAAAACCCATGCCTCAAAAACTGCAGGCTATTATTAACAGTGACACCTGTCATTGCTGTCGGCAGACATCAAAGGTCTCTTATGTGAATTCCCAGTTGGGGCCTGTTTCTATCTGTAAACTTCTAACACAATCAGCCAGTGGCAATTTCAAAAGTCATTAATGAATACCACATTGTCGGAAGCAAGTTGCTATGATCAATATTGCAAAAGTTATGACCATTTTTCGAAAACCTAAACGCAAGTGTGACGGAATTTCAGAAGGACAGACAGACGGACGGACGGACAGTGCGATCACTATATGCCACCCTACCGGGGGCATAAAAAGCACTGTTGGGGAGTTCATATGGTGACTGCCTATTGACTGTCAAATTCTGGTAAACTTTGTTTTGGGTTTTCTTATAACTTAATGTCACACAATGCCAGAAAATATTAACATATTGTACAATGCCCTTATCACAAGCGTGTCCAGATACCGATCATTGTGTTTACATTAAGAACGCGGCTCTTGTGATGACGTCACACGCATGCGCTCCGAGTATTTTATTTCAGTAACATTACTACGCTTGAGAATAAATGCAAACACAACCAAAATGAGGAAAAACAGGAATAATTGCATTTCCAAATCTTACTTCAACTTAAATGTATCCATATTTCATACATTTTATTGGTCCTCTTCATAAAATATCCTAAAATATCCACATAAATTGCAAAGTGAGGCAGACGACTGCACTACTGTAGTGGTAACACAACATTTCAAAACAAATAACTTTCACTTTCTCCTGATTTTCACAAAATACTGCATGAAAACATCATGATTCTAGCATAAGAGCAGTGAGCGCACACCGTGTCAGGGTTATTACGCGTGTTCAGTGTGAATACCTGGTTCTGATTGATGTTTATTATATTAAATCTTTTAATAGTTCAGTGAATCTTATGAAATGTGTAAGTTTAGTTGGCCTTATGCCTATTGCAATCGAGCACTCTCTTTTTCCGATGTGACGTATAGGTACAAGGTCAACATGCGCGTAGTGGATGTTTATTGCGAGTGTGTATAGAAATATCGGCTTTGCATGGTTAAACACGCTGAAAATAAACAATTTTGACATGGATTTAACAGGAATTAAATTAATCTTTGAAGGTTAATCGTTTATTGTTGCATTGTTTGTATTAATTCAGAAATTCTTTCACTTGTTCCCTTGACCGCTCGATTCACGCAATTACGGTCATCGGAGGATTTTTGAAGCTTTGGTAGAACTAGATTATAAAGTAGAATATGAACCTCTTCAAACACTGATGTTACATACAAAAATCAATATGTATAATACGAAGAAGATAGGGTCATATTTATGTTGAGTTATTCTCATATTTTTATACGAGTTTTTTATCCGAAAATAAAATATCCGAAAAATAACTCCGGTATTTATAAATAATGTTACTTAAATCAGATACATAACATATATGCACTCAGAATTCATAAAAACATGAGCGAAAATAAGTTTCAAGTGATAATTGATCATAAACCAGCAAGATTATAACAAAATACGAACTTTTACTTCGTCTGCTGGTTTCAACTCGCTTTTGTCAGCCATTTTGTTTGTGTTGTGGGTAATATCCGTCACTCTCGGTATTACACTTCACTATAATTGACCAGTCGCCAAATAAGCGATCGCTCCGCCCTCTAGTTTTGTTTACATAAAACGCTTATTCAATTACTCCGACACTCTTTGTTTGTCGGACCATGTGGCCGCAATACAATAAATCTGATTGATTGTCCGTGAGTTTGATTGACAGCTGGCGAGTGGTCAATTGTAAGTCGAGTTAAAACTTAGTATGGTCCACTGCCTCTTTTACTGCATAATTTATTAGTTTTATCTTGAAATGGTTTTTCTCTGGAGCTGAATCTTGTAAT
The DNA here is from genome assembly GCA_007657795.1 of Dreissena rostriformis. Taxonomy (NCBI): domain Eukaryota; kingdom Metazoa; phylum Mollusca; class Bivalvia; order Myida; family Dreissenidae; genus Dreissena; species Dreissena rostriformis. The sequence continues at coordinate 42,022 of VMBQ01002905.1, read as the reverse complement.
TAACGATATTATTAGTGTATTGTGTCGTCTGTTTGTTTTTAATCGTTGTCTTATTATATTTTCATTGGGTTAATTTAAAATTAGAATTTCGATGTAATTTACTCGTTATATGATAAAATTGATTAGGTTTAAAACAGGCAGGAAAAACTATATGTATTTTTATCAAGAATTAATTTCAATAAATGGAAGTAAATTATATAATTGGATATTATTTTTGTAGGTCGATATATTTTTTTTTCAAAAACATTAGAATCCCAAAGCCGGTGTTGCACCACACGGGAGGCACTACAACGGGCGAGGCATGGTATGGTATTGCGCAAGGGGGGGTTAGAGGGTTAGGGTTAGGGTTAGGGTTAGTGTTAGGGGTCGGGTTAGGGTTTGGGTTAGCCTAAACCCAACCCTAACCCTAACCCGACCCCTAACCCTAACCCTTACCCTAACCCTTTTTTTGGTTTATCACCCCTATACCATGCCTCGCCCGTTGTAGTTTTCCGCCTCCCGCACCACACCGGCACATAAGTCTGGTCCACTGCCTCTTTTACTGCGATACGTATATTTTCATTGGGTTAAGATAAAATTGGAATTTCGATTTAATTTAGTCGTTATATGTTAAAATCGATTAGGTTTAGAACAGGCAGGAAAAAAATATATGTATTTTTATCAAGAATTAATTTCAATACATGGAATTAAATTATATAATTGAATATTATTTTTGTAGGTCGATTTTTTTTTTTTTTTTTTTTTTTTTTTTTTTTTTTGT
>VMBQ01002905.1:21546-41225 GCA_007657795.1 Dreissena rostriformis | reverse complement strand
TATTTTATCATTAACTATTGTTTTTTTTTTTTTTTAACAAAAAAATTAGAAGCCCAAAGCCGGTTAGCGCCACACCGGCAAATTAGTCTGGTCCACTGCCTCTTTTACTGCGATACGTAGTGAAAGGGGAAGGAACCCAGACTAGTTAAACTCTCCATATCCAGGCTATCAGGGTCACAGTGAACTATGAATATTTAATTTAGATCTAGTGGTTGGGATGTTTGTGGTGGTTTTTATTGTTTATAAGATTTAATTGGTGAAAATGAATTAGGTGTATATTTTCAAACTTTTGTAAAAAAACAAAACTGTAAACAAATAATTGTTAAAGGCCTAGTTTGATCCTTGTTCATTTGATCAACTCCTCACATCTGGTGTTGTACACCACAGCGTGTTGACCTTATGCCTTGGTAGCTGATAAATACGTACACTGCTGAAGTGAAACATGCAATTCTAGCACTGGCTCAGTAAGCGGAGACAAAATATGGCAGATAATGATGACACATTATAAGTCAATGCGTTTAGAAGGATACCCCATCGAGAGGCCAGATTTCTCCTATATTCTTAAACGTGTATAACCTATAAGACTCACTTGTTCAAAATTGTATTCCTAAGTAAAATTAGCAATGGCAGGTATGGTCAGATGGGAAAGAAATGTCTTTTTCATTACTAGCATTAACTCTGCTTTGCATTCTAAAGTCTGTAGAACTAGTTGTTAATCATTTGTCCTAATTTAGGACAGTGATACATAAAGGATGATTATCACATTTATATGCGTTCGAAAATTAACAATTGTTAGTTATAAGTATTGATTTAAATTTTTAACAACTGGTCCCAGGAGTGGTACATTTTTTACCCTCAAGAGGCGCACTTTATTCGGATACGCTCTCCGAAGAAGTTTTTATTATCTCAGATATCGATATATGTCGGAGGTTGTTGACATGCTGCTATTTTCAGATGATATTTGATAATGCGAAACGAAAGAAAAGTTATTATACATATTGAAAGATAATGTGTGTGCATCCAGAGTTTATTTACAGTTCATTTCCGCGACTTCATGACAACATTAGGTACGGACCTGCTGCCCCGGTGACCATTCAGGGGGGGGGATTAAATTATGAGCCAAAGAAGGTCAAGTTTATCCCGGCTGCCCGGGTATTCACCAAAGAAATAATTGTGATCCAAATAGACCAGTTCACGATGGCCAATGAGACCTCAATGTGCACTGGTAGGCAATTTAAAGGATATTCATGTCTGGTTGCCCTGAAAAGGAAAAGGTTGCTCTTAAAAGAAAAGGTTAAATCCTTAAAATGAAATCTTTTTCATTTCCATATTTCCATAAAATATCTTAAGTAGCTCGACCAATTCTCCGGACACTGAGAACTCAATAAGCAACTATAATATGCTTGGATTGTTTCATGTATTTACATTCAGTTATGTTCGTGCGTGTACTCAGTGAGGAACGGATCGATTTAAATCGCTACGAGTACGGAAACAAATATATTCATAGTTACAAGGTAATTTTAATATATTCATGCATAAAGGTCAGTGCCAGGTTATTGGCAAGCTATAACATCCGTATATTTCTTTTCCAGTAGAGTTATTTACAGAAAAATCTTAAACTACATGAACATTTATTAATTGTTTTGCATGCTATGGCATATTTACAACCGTGTCGCTATTAAAACACTTTAACACCACTAAGTATAAACCACGTTACATCTATAATTGTAAAACATTCAAAACAACAAGACCTTTATTCAAAAAAGTTTTATTTTTATAAATCTTGACAATAATGATATACATATTACACGCACATGTATAAGAAACATCGTACCTTTAAATAGGACACTATGAAACACATTACAGAAGCGCCGTACCATCTTACTAAGTAAGCACATTTGCTACAAAAAATCACAACGTAAAAAACACTCTTAATAAGCGATTCGACTTACACACAAAAAAAACGGTATCACAACAAATAATATATTATGCTAAAAAAGGTTTAGATCTAGGATCACAAAAGATACGGGTTGCTACACAAAAGAAGCAGGATGAAAAGTGGACCATTCTATGTCATTATATAATGCTAAAATAAACACATGGAATTTCTATGTCTGTAAACACCTGTAAATAAGGGTTTAAAGAAATGTGTATTAATTTTTTATAGTATATTTCCAAAAATATACTCTTTTTTTTTACAGATGTACACACTTTTGTGTTGACCTACCTAGATGGACAGGAGAGGGAAACCAAACAGGAGCAGGGTGCAGCCGACTGTTATTTCACTCTAGATCTTTCCCTATGCTAACCCCTACAGGACATATAGGGACTATTTTAGACACTTATTTAAAATTGGGGTAACTAATACTTATATATACAAAAGCCTAGGTGATAGTCACGTATATAACATTCATTTACACGCATCATATGCAGGCATTGAAAATATGAAAGAATGAACATTTGGTATGATTGCTTAAATTATACAATGTCACATATTTATAGATACACTACCTGTAAGGTTTGGGAAAAAAACTATAACTCACGAGACTAGATATGCGGTCATAAATATATTGCACACTTCCACTGGTATGAATTAGAACACAAATAACATCACTACACACAAAACCTTCAAACTGCAACCATATGAATCAATCATCATTTGGTATATACTCAGTCTATATAACCAAATAACATGCAACACATGGGAATATCATACGTGAATTATATGTAAAACTTAGACAGGCAAAAATCATATGATCTCATATCAATGACACTACTTTGAGTATAATATGCAAGTACATGTAGTTATGAGCCGATGTTACAAATACCCTGTACATATAGCTTTTTCACTAAACAATTTCCTTTCTTGTCTGCTTGCAAAAGCAAAACTTACATTTCGCAAAAAAATGAATGTGTACAATGAATATGAAGCTATTTTCAACAATATACAAATCAAAACAACGTAAAATGCTTACATACATACACACAGATATATACAACATATAAAATTGTTCAATAAATAATGACAAAATGCATTCATACACAATTATTCTATATATAAGTGAGGCCCATGCCTTCTTTCATCGTTACCACTAGAACTTACCATAAGCGCGTTCAGCAACCATTACCACAACACTTAAATGAGTCGCGTTCTGAGAAAACTGAGCATAATGCATGTGCGTAAAGTTTCGTCCCAGATTAGCCTGTGCAGTTCGCACAGGCTTATCAGGGACGACACTTTCCGCCTTAACTGGATTTTTGCAAATAAGAGTCATCATGTAAACGAAAAATTACATCAAAGCGGAAATTGTCGTCCCTGATTAGCCTGTGCGGACTGCACAGGCTAATCTGGGATGACACTTCACGCGCATGCATTTTGTCCAGTTTTCTCAGAACACGACACAAATGCATGTACAACTTTCAGCTTGTTATCAACTATACTAGTACATTGTCCTAAATTCACCTTGATTTCATCCGCTTTCTGTCACCGGAAGTCTCAAAATCACCATTTACAATCCCAACAATTATTTATAATTATTATGCGCTGTTAACATCTTGTGTTTTTAATTGTGCTATTGTAATATTCGTACAGGTCATTGCAGTAATGTTCAATGTATTATTGTTCTCCTCATGAATGCAGTGTTTTGCAGCACGGTGGCAAACCTGCACTGCTCACTAATTTATTGTAAACGTAATCGAAACAGCAAGGATTCGTAAAAGAATGATTACAATACATTCAAACATGTTTGTAATGTTAAGAGTAAAAATGAATATATATGACGAGGCATTGTTCTTATTACGCGGACACAAGGCATAGATCTTATTACGCGGAAACTGCGTTCAATATGTTGATGCTCCACACAGTAAATACAAAAGAAAATGAATATACCACGAGTACCGTTGTGACAATGTCACATGTATTTACATGGAACAGTTTTAGTTGTTTTACTATTATATTTTTAATAATAATCGATAGGCAATAATTTGGCTTCATAAGGGTTTAGTTGTGTCCGGATCGGTTTTCCATAGTAATAGGAATGACTGATTGTATGTCCTGTTTTGACATCAATTTTGGTGCTTCTTAATCCTCGTGATTCAAATTATACGCCGCCAATTTCATGCGCAATAGCGGCGACTGAGTAATAAGGGGCGTGTCGCTTGTGGGCGTTCTCTGCGCGCGCATCATGCGCGGTGATTGGTTGGAGAACGTGCTCTCGTGCGACATCTTGCGCTGAGGCCCGGGAGAGGGCGTGTGGGCGCTGCGCTTGTTGAACCCCAGCTGGGAATATGTGGGGTTCGAGAACGTGTTTTCGCGGGAGAGCGTCCCGGTGTACATCTCCTCGCCCGGGGAATAATCGTATCTTTGCCCGGGCAGCATGCTGAGGACATCGTTCTGGAAGGACGAACCGCTTTTGTACTGCGTGAGGTCATCATAGTCATGATTGGAGAAAATGTTTATCGGTTGCTTCCGGTCAATGCTGTACGTCTTCTCGCTCGGTGTGAAATTCTCGTCCAGTTTTGACTTGAGGATTGGGGGCGGGGCCACGTACATGTTGCCATGGGGCGTGTTATAGCGCGGCTTCTTGAGACTGTTCGTCGTCTGCTGGTTGCGCTTCTGCTGGCGCTGGAACTGCAGGTAGAGCGTTACCGCCATGCACAGGAACACCACCCCGAACGAGCACGTGGTCACGATTATGAACAGCGTCATCTCGTCCATTGACGGTAACGAATGACCTATATTATATACAATAATGCTCATTATCAATATTATTCGCATATTAGAATATGATTATTACTATTCTGTATTAGCAATTCATTTCCAGTGATGCCTACGAATGTTGATTGTATTGAAACTGTTCTTGAGACATAACTGCATTTCAGTTTATTTGAAGCAGTATTACTCACTCTATAGACGGTATTATAAATTATAAGTGTGTATTAGTATGATTGGAGCATGAAACAAGTTAACAAGCAACGACTACACTGACATGTACGATTGTAGCCAATGTTTCTTTAGGCACTATAGCAACAATGTTTATTGAAGATGAATTTATTCAATAAACATGGGGATTGGCATTTCTAAACGTATTCGCTTTCTATACTGAGCATAAGCGATCTAACAATGTACATGACTAAATATTTCATAGACATACTGTATAAAAGCCAGACCAAGCAAGAAAAGTCCCTACATTGTTGGCTCGACGTAGCGCCATCTGGTGATGAGGTTCCGGGCTGGCACGTGGCGCAGTGGATTTGTCCATTGGACGATTGGTACGAACCGGAAGTGCAGAACTCACATTCACCGGAAGTGACGTTGTGGAAGGTGCCAGGTGGACAGGAAACTTAAAACAGCATACAGTTTATCGCGTCGAACTCACAAGGTTTTCAGTTTAAAACATATGCATAAATGGAACAACATTCTAAAACCATAAATTTTAGAGAAAAAACTATATCATCACAGATGAATTAAGTCTACGTAACAACAGAAGCATTACAGATGACTTAAGTCATATGGAGATATCTTTGTCTACGTAACAACAGAAGCAACACAGATGACTTTAATCATAGGGACAGATCTTTGTTTACGTAACAAATTAGAAGCATGCTTAGGACTTTCTATGTCAAAGGAAGAGATCTTTGTCTACATAACAACAGACGCATGCTGAATACTTTCAATGTCAAAGAGACAGATCTGTCTATGTATCAACAGAAGCATGCTGAGGACTTCCAATGTCGTTGGGACAGATCTTTGTCTACATAACAACAGACACATGCTAAGGACTTCCAATGTCAAAGAGACAGATCTTTGTCTATGTATCAACAGACGCATGCTGAGGACTTTCAATGTCAAAGAGACAGATATTTGTCTATGTATCAACAGAAGCATGCTGAGGACTTTCAATGTCATTGGGACAGATCTTTGTCTATGTATCAACAGAAGCATGCTGAGGACTTTCAATGTCATTGGGACAGATCTTTGTCTACCTAACAACAGAAGCATCACAGATGGCTTATGCCATATTGAGAGATCTTTGTATTCGTAACAACAGAAACATGCTGAAGACTTTCAATGTCATAGGGCCAGATTGTTGTCTGTGTTACAACAGAAGCAGCACAGATGACTTAAGTAATATGGAGAGATCTTGGTCAACGTTACCACAAAAAAACATCAATACGAGCTTACAAATTAGTTTGCCAAATACTATTTATAACACTCACTGCATATGGGCTCCTCTGCAATGGTGCCTGGTGGACACAGCCACGTTGACTCGGAGCGAGACAGGCTGTCCGAGTGAGGGGCGAACACGTGTTCCCCGAGTTGTATTTGTAAGAGCGGCGCTATACTAATCAGCTCCAGATGCACGTTCTTTTGCAACTCGTTTATGTCTGTACCCTTGTCCGTGCTGCAGATACAGAAAACGGGATGCAATCGCTGGTTTCTATTGCAATCGCACTAACAGATTAGAAATTGTGTGTACAATCGATTTAATCTGATGAAATAATGTATATAAACATGAAATAAAATAATGACAAAAATACTCTTAGACATAGATCTACATCAGTACATGTATGACCATGGGCTTAACAGGTATCTAAGACTAAGACATTACTTCATTTTGATACAAAGCTAAAATTTAAAAAAAGCAATACAAATACGACAAGTGTGTGTAGTCGATTTTGTTTGAGTTGTTATACATTTTTTAATAAAACAGATGATTACTCGTTTCTGAGAGTGATATTGAAACTGATGAAGAACTCCGTCCTGTCTTCCTCGTCCAGGCACGTGACATTGGCTCCCAGGATGACGTCATCGTCGACGACACATTGCAGTGAAAGGTTCTCCATTTTGCAGACATGCCCCTGGCAGACGTCCTTGTGCTCAAGATGGTTGGAGATGGCGACGTTCAGATTGGCCCTGATCTCGTGCTTATGTTTGCTGACGGGACCGTCAAACTTCATTTTGTATTGTTGACTTAGCACGGAAGGATAGCTGTGTTCTAAAAGCAAACAAGCAAATTCGTTGAATTGATATCCCCGCCAATGTCAAAATTTTGTGACAGACGGAATGACGGACGGACGGACAATCCCTCCGCCTTTTGCAGGGGATACTAATAAATAGTAGATGTATATAAACGTACATACAATCTGGTTGCAGACCTGTCGAGTCTCACTCTTTCAGCCTTATAGTCACGCCTTTGAGCTTCGCATAAAGCTCTCACGCTTTACTGACGTTTCTTACGCTTTTGATCAATTTTGGGTCAAAAAGTATGTAAATGTCGATTCTTGACCCTGATGACCTTACTGGGTGCGATTTTTTAATGTATTATATTCAAGCAGAATCGCCAGAGCCCCTGTAAATATTCGAACACATATTCAGTGTGAATATTATTTTGTTACTTCGTGAATTTGTCTGCAAAATGACTAAAAGTACGCATAACGAGTGATCGAAAATGCTATCGGAGTAGCTAAACAGCACATTACAACTCCAAACAGCTGGGCAGTTTAATACTGTTGGTAGAGCGCTGGACTACACATCCGAGGATCGTGGTTTCTATTCGCGGTTCGGGCACATAACTTATGTGGGATTGGTCATGAAATCCTTTCTACGGCCATTCTCCCTTAACTCGGAATCAAAACAAAAAAAGCAAATTCTTTGAATTGATATTCCCTCCAATTTCAAAATGTTGTGACAGACGGAATGACAGACGGACGGACAACGCCTATTCAATATCCCTCCGCCTTTGGCGGGGGATAACAACCAACTCCCAGCTTTATATGACCTACATATCCAAATTGCTGGAAAAATATAATTATATCCTATTCATTCGATTTTTTTTTTTGTAAATCATTTGAATCGTTATACTTTTGGAATAACTTCCACGATCACAAAATGGCAACGCTCGCATTTTTCACTTTGCTACGTAAATATAGTATTATATACAAATAACCACTTTCATGTACAACTCACTTAAACACGGTCTTTGCGTCTTCATGGCTCTCTTCAAGCGATCAATGTCCTCGGGCACCTGACAGTCATGCACGCGTCTGTAGACTCTGAGCGGGTTGACGCCGTACCCCTTGTCGCACACGACCTTGCACGCGCTGGGAAGTCCCTTGTCATAGCTGCACACGATTCCGCCATGTTCTATAGCACCCACTTGGCACACGGTATCTGCAAGGTCAGAAATGGTTGCACTAAACATACTGGAATATACATCCATATTATTCATTATGTTTATGTTATTTACCGTTGCTACGCGATCACCACTTTATTGATCATTATATTGCGTTTTTGTATCTATTAAAGTGGGTTATATTATATGCCTAACATTTATTTTGATGAAGATGTAGTTTGTTACTGCAGTCAATCGTTGCGACTTGTACATAAATCGGATGTGTGTACCTTTTATTATTGGGCTTTAAAGTAATGTAATATTTTTCGATGTAATGTTGGTTAAACTATTTGCAGTCGAATGATATATTTCGTTTATTTTGATACATAAGTTTATAACACTATATATATGCAGCTTTAAGTTCGACGAACAACGCACAGTATTATCTATTCCTGGGTATTTTGCACATACTGTATGCACCAGAAAGTAAAACGAATCTCATTACCATGAAGGACATAGACGCTGAACAAGCATGTCGCCTTGTTCCCGGCATAATCGATGGCAGTGTAGTTTACAACATGTTCTCCCGGCTCAAACCGGGAACCAGGGCTGTGTGAACTCGAAACCAGTTTAATGCCCGTATTGTCGACCACTTCCGGTTTGATCCAGTCCACTACAGTGGAGATATTTTCCGTCCGTTCTTTTATCGACTCTGGACACAGTGTAAAAATGGGCGCATCTACATCTGTGGAAATTGCAATACAAATTACGATACTCATATGCAAAGTGTTTAATACAATAAGCGTAGCCTCGCTTTGTGAAAAAGAGGTTAATGCATGTGCGTAAAGTGTCGTCCTCGATTAGTCTGTGCAGTCCGCACAGGTTAATCAGGGACGACACTTTCCGCCTTAACTGGATTTTTGCTAAGAAGAGACTTTCTTCTAAAGAAAAACATCATAAAATATCATATCAGGCTTATCTGGGACGACGCTTTACGCACATGCATTAAACCCCCTTATTACAGAGCGCAGCTTAATTTATGTCAACTTTTAAGAACTCTGAAATTTTAATAAGGTACAGACGGAATGATGATCAAGCACCAATAGAAACTAATAAAAAAGAAACACATAACTATTTAATACTTTCATACAAACAGTTTACATGTAGATTGTATGTTCATTTTTCAACACTATTTGCGAACAATAGTGACAGTTTTGTCATAGTTTTCATCGTTCAAACCTGTTGTTACGTTACATGTAAAGTATTTGATTCCACAAATGCTTTCTGACCCCGTGACCTAGTTTTTTATCCGGCATGACCCATATTCGAACTTGACCTAGATATTGCCTAGATACAACTTCTGACCAAGTTTGGTGAAGATCTGATAAAAACTATTTGAATTAGAGCGCAGACACTGCTATGGACGCCGCCAGCCCGCCGCCCGCCAAGGGTGAAACTATAATACGTCCCGTTTTGAAAAAACGGGCGTATAATTATCATGATAATAATGTAGTAATGTAAATTGATGTCAAACTACCCTGTTAGAATGCAAGTATGACATTTCCTATCCTACTTGATTATAACACATTGAATAAACAAAAGCGTTTACACTTAACAACCGTTTGAGGAATTAAACAAGGCAACATCAGCTAGCCTTTGTCTTTTTCTTAAATATGACTGCTGTATATTTCATTAGAAATTTTGAAACACCGAATTCCTGCATAGACATAAATTTGCATAAACCAGTATTACTTTACGAGAAACATGCACCATATACTAGCAGAGTAAGGAAATACATGTACTATAATTCCTAACAACACAGTGATATCCGTGCATAAAAAGTTCAATGTACAATTATTAAGGTTATTTAACATTGAGCGAATTGAAATGTTTGATAAAATCGTTCGGTATTCGGTTTGGACAGGGTTCCGTTTACGTATTTTTTTAATATAAGAAATACTAAGGAAAACGTCCTTATGCCGTTAGGTATAACTAGGGATTCAGTTTGCATGGCGTTTGGTTTGGACAGTTTTCATGGTTTAAGCCGCGTTCTGTGAAAACTGGGCTTAGTTTATGTGCGTAAAATGTGGTCCCTGATTAGCCTTTGCAGTCCGCACAGGCTTATCAGAGAAATCACTTTCCGCCCTCACATAATTTTCGTTTAGAAGAGACAAACTTTAAACGAAAAATTCTATAAAAGCGGAAAGTGTTGTCCATGATTAGCGGACCTCACAGGCTAATCTGGAATGACACTTAACGCACATGCATAAAGCCCAGTTTTCCCAGAACGAGGCTCATGTATCCCCCCCAAAAAAAAACACACACACAAACAACTGGGACCCGTATCCCATTGAGGATGTTTTCCTCGTTTACCTTGCAGGACGACTGTGAATCTGCACTCAGCGGTCTGCCTGAGGGTGTCGGTGACCTTGAAGATCACGTGATGGCGGCTGTCGGCGCCCTCGCCCATCCAGTGAACGATAAAGCCGGCGTCAGTGAGCTCATAGTTGGAATGCAGCGGCAGTGAGCCGCTACCGGAGAAACCTTTAATATCGGAGATGTTGTGCATACATTTTGTTATAAAGTGTGAAGCCTGCACTTAAGGCAATCGCGAAGACGAAGCGGGACCTGTACATAAACTCTGACTCAACACAGATGTATATTAAGGGCTATACAAATTTATTATTATTTTACTTTATTTACATATGATTGTTTTCTACTTCAAGTTAAAGTTTTATTTGAATCATTGAAATATCGCCGAATCGATATAAAACACATTACGTACTATCTGTAGGTACGCTTACTTACCTCTTGGTTTTATAGGCACATGGATGTTTGGATCAGAGCGTGGTACGTCGATCAGGATGGTGTCATTATGTGGACAGTTCTCAAAATACGGCGGGTCTAAATAGAATAAACATACACAATGAAATTACATTGAATACCAATACATGTAATGTTCAAAACCGTAGACATAAAAAATGAAAACAGAAAAATAAAAACTTTATTGTATCTCCAAACCAACTTTTAGATACTAGTACGTGCAATACATATAGCAACGCCGTCTTTATTTTAAACCTATTTATTGTAGCTCGATTGTATCAAAAGCCTAAGGCTTATTTGTAAGGCTCTTGCGTCCGTTTCCTGGAACCAGTACTTGGTGTCTTTTGGGGAAGATCTAAAGGACGCTCTCTTAAATGTCAGACTGTGTTCAAAGTGGAAAACTTCTCACCAATAGGTTCCATACGAACATCGTCGTCGTAATCAGGCGCGATAAATCCGTCATGACCCGCATTCCCTTCCGTCGAGCCCTTGGGCATCAACTGTGTAGTTGACTCGTAACGCAGCGTGTCTTTTCCCAGATGACCATCCGAAGACTTTTCCGGTAGCGGTTCAACGTTCATGGTCGTGTGTTCCACCTCTGTCTCAAAGGTCTTTGTAGACTGGCTCGGTTTGGGCTCCCCGCTATGATCCGTCGTTGAATCGGTATTCGAGGGGCTCTGTGATGAAACAGTGGACGCCGGGTGCTCATTGGTAGTAGCTTCTACATGAATAGATTCAATCTTTTCTGAAATGAGTGTCGTATTCACGTGTTCCTCGTTCTGTCCCGTGATAACGCTTTGCGCTGTTGTTGCTGTGAGGTTCGTTAATAGTGGGGCAACCGTTGAAAACGACCTCGGTGGAATCTTGGAAGTTGTAAATTCTTCTCGAGACGTTTTAAATATCTTGTTAATGTCTGAAAAAAATAAAACTTAATATGAAAAATTTGACAACCAAATGAAAAACTGCGCAGTTTGATGTCTATTGGAATCGTTTATACAAATTACTGAATGCACTGATCACAGTAGGCTTTGGACCAATAAGACAATTTTCGCTTAAGATTTGCATACGAAAATAGCATAGAAACAAGCCTTCCTTCAACAAATATCACCATAGCTGTGCATAATTCTTACCGTCTTGACATGACGTTCCGTCACCCACGGGTACACGGTCGTCATAGCAACTGCAAGTGTACTCTCCCCTGAACATGGGCACGCATATATCCGAGCAAGACACGCTCCGTTGGTTACACGCCTCTGTAAAAGAATAAAATTATAAAAGATAAGAGATGTGTTTGTCGCCGCTTTGATTTTTTATTAGTTTTTTTGACCTTTGACCTTAAAGGATGACCTTGACCTTTCACCACTCAAAATGTGCAGCTCCACGAGATTCACATGCATGCCAAATATCAAGTTGCTATGATCAATATTGCAAAAGTTATGACTATTTTCCGAAACCTAAACGCAAGTGTGACGGAATTTCAGAAGGACAGACAGACGGACAGTGCGATTTCTATATGCCACCATACCGGGGGCATAAAAATATTCTAAATAACTAAATAAAATACCTCGAAATAAAATGCCGTTAAGTGACCCCGTGTTAAAGGTCAAGGTCACAGGGGTCAAAATTATTGTGCGTATGGAAAGGCCTTGTCCATATGCACATGAATACCAAATATGAAGGTCATATCTCAAGGGACATAGAAGTTATGAGCATATTTTTCAAAACCTAAACACAGATTTTGAAACCTAAACGCAGACCCCTACTTCAAGGTTAAGGTCACAGGGGTAAAAATTGTTGTGCGTATGGAAAGGTCTTGTCCATATACACATGTATACCAAATATAAAGGTTATATCTCAAGAGACATAGAAGTTATGAGCATTTTTGGAAACCTAAACGCAGATTTTGAAACCTTAACGCAGACCCTTTCTTCAAGGTCAAGGTCACAGGGGTCAAAATTTTTGTGCGTATGGAAAGGCCTTGTCCATATACACGTGCATACCAAATATTAAGGTTATATCTCAAGGGACATAGAAGTTATGAGCATTTTTCGAAACCTAAACGCAGATTTTGAAACCTAAACGCAGACCCTTACTTCAAGTTCAAGGTCACAGGGGTCAAAATTTGTGTGCATATGGAAAGGCCTTGTCCATATACAAATGCATACCAAATATGAAGGTTATATCTCAAGGGTAATAGAAGTTATGAGCATTTTTCAAAACCTAAACGCAAAATGTGACGGAAGGACAGACGGACGGACAGTCCGATCACTATATGCAACCCTACCGGGGGCATACAAAATTATACTAGTAACTACTTTTCATAATATAATATATTTATTTTTTTAATTCTTCCAAATATAGAAGGATTTTCTTGTGATGGCAGAGATTGTATGTGAGCGCATTGAAGCAACTCTGCGTGGAGATTGATATAATTGATGAAATTTACTATGAGTTGGATCGATCCGTACCGTAGCGCTGCATGTATTCTCCGAGTGCAATTGAGCCGCGTTCTGGAAAAACTGGGCTTAATGTGTGTGCGTAAACAATCGTCATAAATAAGCCTGTGCAGTCCGCACAGGCTTATCAGGGATGACAATATCCGCCTAAACTGAATTTTCGTTAAGAAGAGACTGCCCATAAACGAAATATGCCATACAAGCGGAAAGTGTTGTCACTTATTAGCCTGTGCCGACTGCACAGGCTAATCTGGAACGATACTTTATGCACATGCATTAAGCCCAGTTTCCGCAGAATGCCGCTCCATTGATGCCTCACAAGGAAATCACAGATGCTATGGTATTTTTTTTTCAATATGCATAGCATGACGTAAGCAATAATACTATTGCAATTAATTGAAAAACCTGTGCTCTAAATGATACCATTCATGATACCATTCATGATACATTATCAATTACGAACAACTAAAAGGAATATATCTGATAACACCTTATTATGAATAAAGCAAAGTTTAATATTACATGATTCATTATTGGGGACTTTTGTATTTATTGTGCGACTCTATAATTTGTAATGTCTAGTTATCCAGAACGCATTTGGTCGGAGGGTAAATCAAGCTTTCCTACCTCGAATGTTGGTCGGATGGTGTAACACAATCGCACGCGGACTTCGAAGGTCAGATGCGATGACCTTGACCTGGTTGTTTTCAACTGTGTGCATGGCAACGGTACCTTTGTTGGCGGACGAGAACACGACAATGTCATCGATGACAAAGAGATGGTCAACGGACAAAGACGTGAGGAATACACCCTCAACAGTGTTATCTGCAAAATATGCATAAACGAATGTCACAAGTTCATGTTTCTTTATTCAGTATAATACACGTTTATAAGTATCGATAACGCATTTCAGCCGTTTGTATTTAAATATATACATGTACTAAGCGATTTTTAATTCATTTACGTTCGAAAAATGACAAGTTTATATACACACATATACCAATGGAAGTACATAACAAGAAATAATGTTGTGTTTTGTACGTATATCTCATTGTTTAATGTTACTTGTTGTTAAAAGATTCAAGGGACTTGTTGGAGGTTTGCAAAATACAACTAAAAATAGTACTCGACAGCCCTGGTGGTGTAGTGGTAGCGGCTTAGCTTTTGCTTCTTGAGGTCCCGGGTTCAAAACCCAGGGCAGGCACATTATTTGTATTTTTAATTTTATCTTTTTATGAAATTATTTCAAACTACTCAGTTTTGTTTCTAAATTAATTTATGAACATTTGTAAAAAAAAAACGAAAATCTGTGAAATTGTCCCTTTAATTAGAAATCAAAGCACTGGGAGCACTTAAAGTGCAAAAAAGGCCTGGACTTCCCCCGTTCGAATTTACCCAGATTATTTTGAACATCCCAAGTATATCATATACATGTAGACTTATGTCATTTAAACTTATTCATTTATTCAATTACTTAGACCGAACCGCATTGTACTACATAACAATACGTTAATTTCATCATTGACAAATATAGTTTAACATTTTAACTTTTCTTGATTTAACCATCAGAACAACATGCCGTAAATATGTTATTCGTGTGTACAAAAATAATCAGTAAAAATTTGCTGTAACAGAACTTGCTTAACAACCAAGTTTCTACACGCTCACCCTTAAGATTGTACACGTTATATCCACCGGATGTGTGGCCGGCAAACAGAGTGTCGCTTGTGACAACAAGACTAGTAGGTACTCTCTGTTGGGCCGTAATGACATCCTTATAGCCACGCCCACTTGTTTTACACGTGGATATGACGCCATTGCCGTCGCGTTCTTCCGATAAATACAGCCACCTTAATGTAGAAGAGATTTGATGGCGTAAAGTGCGCGTTGAATGTAGACATCAAATCAGTCTGGTCGGAAACTAGAGTAAGTGTCGCAATAAGTATGAATGCACAAGTAGGTGTTTTAATTGCATCTTTGTTGCCGCCGATTTACATTGTGTAAATTGGATACAGTCCGGTACAGAAGGACCGACACGAAAAAATAATGCCACTTGTTCAAATTATATGGGCTAAAAGATGAGTTGTGAATGTTAATTTCGACCAAACCCTTTTGTATTCTTTAATATTATTGATTAGATAATCAAAATAATATAGACTTGTGACCCATTATCGGTTCAAAATACATAGAGGATATGTGTTGGATTCGTTGAAATATCGATTTTAATTCACGAATGATCATATAAAATATTATTTTCACGAGTGAACAAATATTTTTTCTATGATCACAAGAGACAATTATCGATAATTTTCACTGTTATTGTTCACTGCTTGAAACAGAGAATTATCAGGTTTTTATTCACTGATTTTTCTCTATAAACAATCGGAAAGCAAACAATACAAACATGCTACTCACTTTCCGTGTGGTTGAACGGACAGCGCTTTGATTGGATTTGGTGTTTGAAAAACACGCTTGTACGAATTAAGTCCCTTGTTTAGGTTGAGACTGGCGATGAAGTGGTTGTCTCCCATGACAAGCACCCAGTATATCCGGTTCTGGTCTGGATCTAGAACGAGGCTTGAAATGCGGCCCTCATCTCTGTACACAAGAACTGGATCGATGTTGTGCAAATATGTGATGTATATAGAATTTCTGAAAAGAAATCGTCAATACTTTATTATATTTACGAATAAATAATGCGATGAATAAATGCAAACGTCCTAACGCATTTAAGGGAGCGTATAAAGTGATGTTAAGACTATTTTGAATTATCACATTATTCAAATAGTATATTATTTTCCAGGTCTTTAAATCTGGTTCCCCGTTTTCATAAAAACGTGTTTGAAAACCCCCCACAAAAGTTTGGTTTAAAAGCTTTTAAAATACATGTAGCAATTATGGTAAGTTAAGATCTAACAAGAGCACCGCATAGCGGGTGCCAACGCTCGGCTGTGGGTGTTGTTTTTTTTTTTATACCTTTGACCTTGAAGGATGACCTTGACCTTTAACCACTCAAAATGTGCAGCTCCATGAGATATACATGCATGTCAAATATCAAGTTGCTATCTTCAATATGGAAAAAGTTATGGCCAACGTAAAAGTTTTCGGACGACGCGGAAGGCTGACGAGATTGCTATGACAATACCTCGGGTTTTCTTCGAAAACAGCCGAGCTAATAAAACCAACAGTGGAGATGTACATAGTTTTCATAAAATATATAGTTAGATCTACTATAGTTAGATCTACTATATATCGCTAAATTACTTTAGAAAAATCAAATTATACACACGTTCTACTTAAGTGCATGCGGAAAAAAGCTCAAAGCTGTACATACACAGATTGGTCAATCCAGTAGAGGCGGTTTATGCCGTCGAACGCCATCGAGTCTATGTCACTAGTGACGTCACCATGGTAGATGACGACAGGGGTGTCCGACATTCCCTTCTCGAGCTGGACGACGTTGATCGTGTTCACGTCAGCAAAGATCATTAGATTTTCTGGAACTGTTTAGTGTAATGAGATAAAAGCACGTCTATTGAAGTTATAATAAAATGTTTAAAAAGGTCTGCAAGGAGAGGATACAGATCTACATAGGTTGTTACGTTTTTAAATCCGAAAGGTTATTAACCTTAGTTGTAGTTTTTTTTTCAATTAACCAAATGAAAATTATATTCGTTTAATTTCATAAACGTTTAAACACATTACTCATTGCGACTATAACACGAGCTGCGCGTATGTATTCATATTTTTTACTTTAATTTTAAATATAAACAGTTCATAGCATTTTAAATTCATGTTATATACCGCAAATGTTTAAGTTTACTTGAACATTGTGGTTCTATCAACACATTTACATGATACTTTTAGAAACACTATGATCGACTTCCGAAACAACATTTCGCACTATCAGTGTCAATACACGATTAAAACGATTCACCATTGTCCTACCTATCGAACAAGACTTGCGGTCTGTGAATCTATCCGTGCCGCATCTGCACGGGAACCTCGTGCTAACTCCCGGCTCGCACCTGCAGCCAAACTCTTCGCACGAGTCCAGTTGGGCTGGAATAAAAACGACATAAAAGGTAAGTGTATTTCGAATTGAATAAGGTCCTTTGTTAAAGACGTATCACGGAATGAGCTAGCTTTTGCAGAAAAATAAACACACTGCAATATGCACGTACTACCAAAGAAGGGCCGTTTATAGTTCTTTCAAAATCACATACAATATAAACCGTTATAATTTGATTGAAACTTATTTGATGATTACAATTGGCCGATGCTGTTTGAGAATTTTGTGTTTTTGACAACAATTTTAATGGGTAAACCTTGTCTGTACAGGCAGATTTGTGGATATTTCCCAAAACTAGCCCATTCCGGAGTAAGTCTATTGACGTTATGCATGTGCGTATATGAACATATGAGCCTCGTTCTGCGGAAACTGGGCTTAATGCATGTGCGTAAAATTTCATCCCAGATTGGCCGGAGTCTGCTGAGGTACAGTAAATTGGGTTCATAAGTATCATGTCAATGCTGGCGAGCTACACACTGCCTGGTTTGACCTCAACTCACCTGTGACATTGGTCGCGGTTCTCGTGTACACCATATCAACCGCCTCTATGCCGCTGTACAGTAGGGCGGGTTTCGAGCTGTTGATGTAGAGAATCTCGTCGCTAACGAGACTTGTGACGTATAACACGTGATCACGGCGCGTGATGTCATGAAGGACCTTATACAAGAACAGGCGAGAAAATAGCATTCAAGACTCATTTGAAAGAACACACCTAAGGTAAATCTAGAATGTGGTAGTATTTCTTAAAGTTAATCTCCTTCATATTGTATCGTTCTATCGTTCTTGCATGGTTTTTATATATTGGATTTCTATGCATTTAACATGTAAGGGTGAACACTTAAAAAATTGCGAAAAGTTCATGAACAAGTGATCTTAATTTTTATTTCGTTTGAATACAACAACACTTATTTATTCGTGTTTAATATGTCATTCATCTCAACACACTTCATATTCAGAAAATAACCATCCAGTCTGCCGCGCACCTTATTTTCAATCTCGGCGGACACCTGCGTCATAGTGCGCATGTCTACCGTCTCCAGAAGAGTCCCCTGACGTTGACCTTGACCCTGCCCCGCGGCTCTGACAGCAGACACGATCACCGACCCGTTAAACAGAGTCATGCCCGTGGGTTGAAGGTCAGCCAAGTGGTACAGCGCCCGATGGTCGCCGCTCAGATCCGTTCGCGCTAGGACGGAAACCTCCCCTTGCTTGTAAAGAATGTAGATGAACCTGTGAAAAGTAAATCGAAATTTTGTAATAACCGATACACACATGTGTGCCAATTTTCAAAACAATCATAACATTAATGGCGACAGTTGTTATCTATTCATTGCCTTATACACGACAGACGTCTGCACACAATTTGAGATGAAACTTCTTAGAAGTTAGTATCAAATTCTTTTATGTACGGCTTATACTTGTTATAATACATTCAAATTAACAACAATTTTATTAAAAAACATACCGATTGTCCATGTCAACTTGGATGACCGCGGACTTGCCGAGGTTTCGGGCTAGCGTTTTTCGGTTAATACCGGACTTGAGAAGTTCTACCACCTCCAGCGTGGTGTACGAGTCCTCCAGTGTGTTCGTGAAGAACAGCCCTGCTACTTCCGGCACGTACTGCAGGCCTGGGAAACAGCAAGAAATATTTAGAAGGTAATTTTTATACAATTTATCGACGAAAATGATACCGCTAGAAGATGCAATATGTTTTCGCGTAAAACAACTAAAGCATATCCCATGGCTACAAACGCAAGTTACCTGTTACAATAAATTGCTGGTGGACTCGTACCTATTTCATGACGCCAAGCGCCCACTTTGCTTAGATGCTATTGCAATCATTTTAAAGTGAAATGGCATTTAAAAAAAGTCATTGTATATAATAATTAAGATTTCTCAAGAAGAGCATGACTGTTCATTGCATGTTTGTTAATATGTGTAATCTGGATTTTTAAACTTTGGAAAAAAATACGAACGTTCAAAAAACGCTGCCTACCTTGATGTAACAGCCGTAGTTTCATTCCAATGATTTTAGCTAATAATGTAAATTGGATTTTAAAAGGTTTTCAAAAATCTATACAAAGTAGACGCTATGGCGTCAGAGGTAAAATACAACAACGCAGATTGATTTGTGTGTTTACTTTCCGCAGCTGGAAACAACTGACTCGTGACAGCTGTTCTCAGTTCAAAATGACTTTCGGAGGGAAATAT
>VMBQ01002905.1:0-21156 GCA_007657795.1 Dreissena rostriformis | reverse complement strand
GGGGGGGGGGGGGGGGGTTCCAGATTGACCGTTGTCTGCAGTTGACCGCTGTTCTCAGTTGACCGCTAGGTCAGTTTTGACTGGACATCGAATTCAGGAAAGTTTATTCAATCGCGTGTTCTTCAGTACATACTGGTTACTTTCCCGATGCCGCTCGTCTGGTCCAGGAACATGGCCTTGTCGGACCCCGTAATCTCCTGGCGGTAGATGGCGCCCTCCGTGACGTCACTCCAGTAAACGATCTGGGAAAGAAATATGGCGGTATGATTTAGAAATCCAAATACTTGCTACTGTGGTCAAGTAAGATAACGATAGAAGTTTTTATCACTGCAAATCAATAGTAAGATAAATAATATTTACATGTATAAAATTTTGTTTGTTTCATTTGTTTTATCTGATTATTTTTCTGGTACTGAAAACAATTTCATAAATAAAAGGATTTTTCTCACTGATGGAATAAAGCATTGTTATTATTTCAAATGAAAGTACGTTTGATCATCTTCGAATCAACACACTTTACCCGTTTAACAAAAAATATCATATATCTGTCCCCATATTAAAGTTAACCACGTTCAAATGCAGTTGGCATTTTTGCAAAACGTTTAAGCGTAAGCAGCGATTCAGTGACGTCGCTAGTTACCTGATTGACAGGATCATAGGCGACCGCCGCGGGCTTGGAGGAGGAGCCAATCATGGTTAGCTGCGCACCCTCTGGCGAGTCCAGGGACAGAAACCCCACCCCGCGACTTGGGCTCTCCAGCGCACATAGCAGAATGTGGTCCGGAACTGGACAATAAAGTGTCGCGTTCTGGGAAAACTGGACTTAATGCACGTGCGAAAAGTGTCGTCTCAGATTAGCATTTGCAATCCGCACATGCTAATCAGTGACGTCACACTCCACTGTCACATAAACTGGAAATTACGTTAGATATAACATCCTTTATACGAAAAATTCCATAAAAGCGGAAAGTGTCGTCCCTGATTACCGGGTAGCATAGGTGGACTGCACATGCTAATCTGGGAAGACACTTTACGCACATGCAATAAGCCCAGTTTTCACACAACGAGGGTCAAATAAAAGCTTACATCATTATGATTATTTTATGATCGGCTTATCAATTTGTTATCAAATCGCGCGTGTCTTCGTATTCACGGGGTACTAAGGTATTCGAGACTATTTATTTGAACGTAATTGCGTATCGTATCCATAATTGCTTATATTTGCAAATCGAGGAAAGCAAAATGTTTTTTTCCAAACAATTGTGCGCTGAGATTCAGACTCAAATGATAAAAGCGACGCGATTTTTACTCGTTCCTGTGAAACATGCATTGAAAGAATCTTTCACGAACAACCACGTAAGTATGTTTAGATGTGAGACTTTAGGGAAAAAAATTACCAGTTTCCACAAACTAAAATTTCACCTTATATTCACAACCTGACATGCATACAAGTTTTACCTGGCGAGTTTTTAAGATATAAAATGGAAAGGGAATAATTGACACAATTTTATTCAACAGAATGTTGAATTAAATTCCAACCTGAGCACGTTTTCTGATCTGGTAGCAACGTCAGTCCGCCGTAAGTCGGGCATGCGCAGACGAAGTTATCCTTGGTGGTGGGCAGACACAGATGGGAACAGCCGGCCCTGTTCTCCTCCATGCACGGGTGGAATGCTGCCAAAGCGGAAACAGAATGTTGAATTTTTCCGCGTTATGGGAGAACTGGACTTTATGCATATGTGTTAATTGTCGTCCTAGATAAGCCTGCGCAAACTGCACATGCTAATCTGGGATAACACTTCACGACGCAAATGCATTAAGCCCAGTTTTCCCAGAGCGAGGTTCAATTGTTTAAAGCTCATCGGATTCACGAAGACTTCTTAACACTTGTCTTCATATAAACACAAACAAATGTACACCTGTTTAATGTCTCTAAAACAAAACAAGGAGTAAAGTGTACTTCACTGGTGTTTTATCATTAGAATTGTGCGGGTCATTATACCCCTCCCTGAATAATATATATTTACGACACAAGAAAAAATAACAACAGCAACTCTATACCATTCAACATTTTAATAATTGAAGGAGAAACATATTAACCACGAAAATAGACACCATAAATATACTGTTTTAAGAAAGAACGTAAGTAAGAAAGAAATATAGTGAGCAGGAATGAGGCAGGAACAATTAAGACAACAATTATAAAGTGATGAAAGATAAAACGCTTCTTCCTCTCCGCATTATTCATATCAAACGACTGAACAGCGCTAAAGGGTCTGACAACAAGAGTTATAATTTAAGTAAGCGAGTAATAATGACCTCCCTTTATAGTTATATAACATCGGTTAGAATTTGTTAAATGACGTCTAAAAGTGGACCGTCTGTATCTTACTCATCGGCTGGGTGGAGGGGTTTAGGCTAATCATGTTGTACAGGTCCCGCGTGCCCAGCCCGGTCGCCTCCTCCTGCCAGATCAACTGCTTGGAGCCGAGCAGCAGCGCGTACAGGCCCGTGGTGAACCACGTGGTCACCAGCGCCGTGTTGCCGAACACCACGAGGCCGAACCCCGGCGCGCCCTTGGCGATCTTCTCGTAGTTGACTTCCTCCCGGACGCGCTTCCCGCCGAGTGTGCACGAGTAGACGGCATGCTTGTTGGCGTCAACCCAGTATAACTGTCTGAAACGATAGTTGTCGGTGTATCAGTACGAGTTTGTCACATTGTGACTGCATGTCACGTTATTTTGTGAAGAATACATTATTAATAATATTCTTCTTTAACATGAGATGACAAAAAATCGCACACTCACAACTTCATATCATAAGAAACAATGCATATACATGTGAATGCTGAGCGTCGATAGGTGTAGGTAAACCCTCTTTTGGGAAGTTTGTGTCTACGGATAAACAGACAGACGGACTTACAGACATACGCCCAATGGGACTCCAGTTTAACACCCCCTTTCCAAGTACTAGTAACCAGAGTGCGGAATATAATAATTGAAAGCGTTGTTTTTTGCGTTCGATAAAAAACAATACTATCTTTGAATACAGTTATAGTCCCAACTCAAATGTCAGCATCGTAATATAATGGAACCTCGCTCTGTGAAAACTGGGTTTATTGCATGTGCGTAAAGTGTCGTCCCAGATAAGCCTGTGCAGTACGCACAGGCTAATCAGGGACGACACTTTCCACTTTTATTGTATTTTTCGTTTAAGGAAGACTGTTCTTGACGAAAATCCAGTTTAGGCTTAAAGTGTCGCCCCTGATAAGCCTGTATGGACTGCACAGGCTAATCTGGGACGACACTTTACGCAAATGCATTAAATCCCCTTTCCACAGAGCGAGACTCAATGAAATTATCTCACGAGCACGTCCAGAGACTTTAAATATTGGGGATTTATGAACATCCTACTATTATACGATTCTTTCGGATGGTTTATAGCGGAAAAGACCCACCGTTTATTACAAACCACTCAATTTAATGGATATTGTTTTCCGACATGCGTTTGTTTGTCAATAAACATGAATGTACATGTCGATGGTGAGTTGTTGCTGTTTTGTTTCGTTGTGTTCGAGTTGTTGTTGAATAATAACTATATACGTTTGATATTTTATCAATAACTGGGATGGTCGAATATTTTTTTTCTGCAAATTGGTATTCTGGTATAAATATTTTAAGTTAACGTTTCAAAATAAGTCATGGTGGATAATTTTACGCGTATTCTATGAGTTATTTTTAAACATTTATATTTTAATTGACTGATTATTATGTATTTGGTCGCTCAAAGTGCATCCGTTCGTGCATTCGTACGTACATTCATTAATTCAATCGTTCGTTCGTCCGTTCATACATTAATTAATTCATTCATTCCTTTGTGCGGAAGGTCGATAAGTTTCATATTATTTAATAAATCCTTGTATAGTTCCACATGTTATAACTTTGGAAAAGGAATTCAAATATATGTATACAATCAGATCACAATACACGTTAATTATTTATGCTTTCGAGTAAAGCAATATCATCAATCTTTGCCGTCACACGCAAATCACACACCAGACATTGCGATGGATAATGTCAGAAGCAGCATACGCACCCACTTCCGGCTCCACACGCACGAAAAATAAGACTTGTGCACTTGTAGTTTCATGTGCATTAAGTTAAAATCTCGTTAATTGATGGCAGCTGTTATCCAAACAATGACACGAAAGTCGGCTGCACTGAACCAAAACTGCGACTTTGCACTTACACATGTTATGGAAGTTTCTTTGCGTAGTTTGCTTTAAAAAAAAGAAGAATGGCATGTGAATTTTTTATTCAAATATTCGGCCGATTTTCGCATATTCGGATATTCGTTCCCATCCCTAGCATTTACCACATTTTGAGGCGTATGTTTGTCACCATAGCGGGCAGGTTGGGTTTCCTCCGGGTAAAGAGGGCTTTCCCCACAGCACAAGATCAGCCAAACTTGCATTATTTTAGTTACCAAAAATACAAATCTGAAATTTCACACATAATTCAAAATAAGTCCCGAATTTCTTGAGTCTTCAAAGTTTATAAGGCATGAGTTTTTGGCACCGACTCCGGGAATAATATGAGCCTTGTTCTGTGAAAAGGGGGTTTAATGCATGTGCGTAAAGTGTCGTTCCAGATTAGCCTGTGCAGTCCGCACAGGCTAATCAGGGACGACACTTTCCGCCTAAACTGGATTTTCGTCAAGTAGAGTCTTCCTTTGAACGAACAATACAATAAAATCGGAAAGTGTCGTCCTGGATTAGCCTGTGCGGACTGCAGAGGCTAATCTGGGACGACTCTTAACGCTCATCACATACATTAAGCCCATTTTTCAAACAGCGCGGTCCAAATGTAACATAAGGCGCTTAAAATATACACCTTAACCATTGACCAATGTCCTTATGCTTACGTGTCTCGGTGTGACTCGTGCACAATTTTATTTACGTCGCAACCTCGACTTAGTAACTAATTCTAGCCAAAATGCTGCACTAGGGCAGTGTTATCACGATCGTAAATCATTTCTTACACAATTTTTATTCAGCCTTGTCTTTTATTGAATATTGATGAAGACGTTAACATAATGATAACGATGACGATGATTACATACCGATAATATGCTAACGATGCATTTAGAACTTAGAACTTTAAATTTGCCAGATTATGTGGGAATCGCATGGTATGCATGTTGCTGCTGTTGTTGTTATTTAAGAACGATAAATGTGCTGCTGATTATAATGATGACGACGAACTAATACAAGAACACGCGGATTCTTGCGAAAGTTTTAAGACGATACCAAACATTTCCCGCAATTATCATCTTCCTATTATCAAGCCATAAGCTAGACCTCTGCTAGGATTTCACTGTTATATTGGCATTTCACGTGCGATGCAAAACATGAAAGAAACATAGAATGGATGTACTCAGAGTTAAACACAATTACTATCAACATTAACAACGCAAACGCTTGTGAAATCTTCACGTGCAGGTAACATAACGTACTGTTTTCAGTTTTGTATCGGTTTATGCTAGGTTCTCGCTGTCGTGTGATACGCCGCGAACGTAAAGATTTATTGAATGAGACGAAAATTATTTTCCCTTCAGTATGTATTTGCCGCTAGGGTGCGCTGTAGAAGCACGAGGATATTCGTGCTTGATTGAACAGTGGCAGTTTGTGTCTTTTAGACTTGGGAACTGGCATGGCATGATGTTTTTTTAATAATAATTTGTTAATATTTCATTTTACGGAAATTATATATGGAATTGAATAGTTGATAGATGCACGAACTAAATTGACGTAGAATGATACTGTATGATGACTGAGGAAATATTGTATTATCATGCGGGCTATTATGTGATGTTTTTTTGGCGGCTTGATGATGGTTGTTATGAAGTTAAGTTTAATAATAAACGAACAACCGGTATGTGAGTCCCAGCGGCTAGTACCAAAAACAGAGTTTTGTTTGTTTGTTGTATATGCAAAGGAGGGATGTAAGGGAACGATATTATGCGTGTCCGAACGTTATGATACATTTCTTAACTCTCGATCGCAATACGAGTGTTGTTGCGAATGCTTTCATGATCCCTATTAATAATTTTTCGCAGTTGATCGTGTTAATCGAAGATTTTGTTTTACCGTTCAAAACATTTCTACGATTTAAGATAGACAGGATTGACTTCAAGATCCGATAATACCCGACAAGATCTGATAATACCCGACACGATCCGATAATACCAGACAAGATCCGATAATTCCCGACACGATCCGATAATACCCGACAACATCTGATAGGATTAACACGTTTAGTTTGCGATTAAGATCACGATTTCAATCGTAGCGTCAATCGTGGTAGTGGGAAGCTAGCATTACGTCGTACTTACACAGGCCCACAAAGACCCTTACAACGTATGATTTTAATTTAATATATGATCTGCAATTTCCTTCCTTGTCCAATGACCCAGTATTTAAGGAAAACTGTTAGAGAAATATTTTATAAATTAACAAAAAAAAAATAGTTCAAAAAAGAAAAGAAGGCACCATCAACACCAAAAATGTGTGCTTACTGTTTCTTGTTTTCTACGGCAAGCTGGTTAGGCCAGAAGTCCGCGGACTTGACAATCGTGCGTCTGTGTGAGCCGTCCAGCAAGGCTCGCTCTATACGCTTGTTTCGCTGGTCCGCCCAGAACAAGAACCTACGGAAATAATGCAACAAAAATATAACACATTTGAGGCTCTCTCTGTGAAAAGGGGGTTCAGTGCAAATGCGTAAAGTGTCGTCCAGGATAAGCCTGTCCAGTCCGCACAGGCTAATCAGGGACGACACTTTCCGCTTGTATTGTGTTTTTTTTTCGTTTAAAGGAAGACTCTTCTTGACGAAAATCAAGTTAAGGCGGAAAGTGTCTTCCCTGATTAGCCTGTGCTGACTGCACATATTAATCTGGGAGGACACTTTACGCACAGGCATTTAACCCCCTTTTCACAGAGCGAGGCTCATATTTATTCATTCCAGAATGAGAGCTTTTTTTCCCGGATATAGCGGAATCCTTTACGTGGCATTCTGAATGGCGTCTGTCGCCCTTTCAGAACGACACAGGCAATCAATGCGACTCACAAGGACGGTACTCGTCAATGATCAACGACACTCAACAATGAACAATGTATCAACGAAAAGATCAAATCATGTGCACATAAGATTTCATTTATAGTATAAACAAGAAGCTGTCACAGACAGTACCCTCGCTACGGTTGTATTGTTTTCCAAAATGTACGGTGTAAATTAGCGATTTAATTTGTAAGAACAAAAACTGCAATTACAAGGCTGTTGTATTATGTTATAACGAAAAAGGCATGCGAAATATAGGAGTTGACCACATAATCTTTTATATGTAACTTTTCACAAAGGCCAATTACTCCTTTATAATAATGCAATCGTGAAACTTTGAGAAAATGCGATGTAACACTCGGAGATAAATATTTCTGTAAGAGTTTGACGAAAATCGCACGCAAAATTTAGCAGGAGTTGCGCAAAAGATTTTGAATGTATACGTACTATTAAACACAGGGCATTAACTCATTTAAAATTATATAGCAATTGCGAAACTTAGACTATATCCACTAAAGCACTGGGAGATAATTATTATGTACAAGTTTGACAAAAATCGCACGCAAAAATGTTGGAGAGGAGAATTTGCGCAAAGAGGAGTGTGAAAGACCGAATACAAGCACACACGCACATACGGACGCCTACCCTTTCTATGGTCCTACGCCTATTGGCGAGAGATAACATGTTATACCGAATGCTCTGTCAATTGCAATATACTGCAGTAGGCTTTTTAATTCTTCTACATGGCTGCTTCGTCTGTTAAAACCATAAATAAAGAACACAAATTTCACACCCACCCGAACAAAGGAGCTGCTACAATTCCCCTTGGCGAGTCCAGGTCCGTGCTGACGATGACGCGCCGGAAGTCGCCGTCATATCCGGCTACCTCTACCGTCCGCCGCTCCACATCCGTCCAGTAGACGTGAGACGACACCCAGTCCACCGTGAGACTGGTCACCTCTCCCACCTCTGGAACGGCATGGGTCATGTTTTATTAAACACCGTTAGATAAATTAAAATTAAAATTTTCTTTGGAATAAACATGATTGTTTCGTACTTACATACGTGATAAGCGAATTTCAGTAATTGTAGACCTTGCCTCTGTATCTTTCTTATGCCATATATATATATGAGCCTCGTTTTGGAAAACCGGGCCTAATGCATGTGCGTCAAGTGTCATACCAGATTAGTCTATGCAGTCCGCACAGGCTAATCAGGGAAAATACTTTCCGCTCATATGGAATTTTTCGTTTTAAGAAGGTCTCTTGTTAACGAAAATCCAGTGTATGTGGAAAGTGTTGTCCCTGATAAGCCTGTGTGGACTGCACAGGCTTATCTGGAACGACACTTTACGCGCAAACATTTAGCATAGTTTTCCCAGAACGAGACTCATATAGTTAATTTATCGAGCATTATCGAATGTAGCAAATTGATAAAAAAAACTCAAACTAAAATACCAAAAAAAGTGTAAGGTCGGCACAAAAAAATAACGTTAGTCGTGTTAGTGGAGACAAACAACTTGTTAACGCCTATTGACAAGAAAAAAAACTATAGAAAATAGACCATATTAATTATAGTGATAACAAAGTACTTGAGTTAATTAAATAAGAACCTAGGCCGGTATTCATAAAGCCCCCCCCCCCCATAAGCCCACAGAACGCGGCTCATATACAGATAGGGAAATTGCGTAGAGATTTGGGCCCTTTATGTCATTGATCATCCTTTTTGAAGTGGGAAATAACTCGTGTATATTACAGTCAACGTTCGAATGACGTAGAGATGTAAGTCGGACGAGTAACGATGACAGAGCTGATAAAAAATTTTTAGAGTAGGGGGAGAGGATGGAACAGATGTTCAGCTCACGAAGAATGCAGAGAACGTAGAGACGGCGGCGATAAAAGACAATGCAATATTTTACGTATGTGTGCCAGCTGCCAGACGCCGTTTTTATGTGCTCAGTAAGCTATTTGCTCGCAACGTTGATTGTTATGTTGATATATTGCCTTTGTTGTTGTGTTGTTCTTTGCTGATAGGAAAACACGTTCAGGTACATTTAAAGCTAAACGACCGCATCTTGTCGTAGTTTGATATTCCCAAAGTAGCAATCGTGGTGGTGGTACGAATGATAATAATGATAATAGTAAAACTAGTAGCAGTAATCGCAGCAGCATGCGCTCTTTTGAAATTAGATTTAATTTAAATGGGTCTATAGTTCCCTGATTCAATTTGCGCCAGTTGTTACAAAGAACATGTGGTAATTTCGGCAAATTAATCACAGCGGGGAAGTCGCATCTGGCGCTATTGCGACACGTTGCGTTTTGATTCAACTTCGCTGAATGGAAATCAATTGAAGAAGAAAGCGAGTGAATGCTTGAAAATTGATTCACGCTCTCTGGTGTTGTTGTTTTGTTCAGAACCGCACGCGTTTTCTGTAAGTGGTATCTAAAAATTATAACAAAGGCGGTGGCCATTTTAACTGTTGATAAATTTACCAACAAAGAAAAAGACGAATGAGTTTATTTAATATGTGTTTGCTGTTTTGGTGAATACGTATTTTTGTTTGCATATTTCGAAATTTTAATTGTGAAGTTTTTGTTGAGCAAAAGTATCTTCTTTAAATCTTCTCGTTTATTGTATTGTGCAATATATTTATAAAACTTCTAAAAGTAAAAAAAAAATGCTCAAACTAAAAATATACCGAAGTACTCGTAAAATGATCAAATTACGCAATTGGTACCATTTATAATTGTATATATACTTGTACATAGAGGTTATAACGTTCCCTTATTTAATTAAATGCATTTTAAATAATAGCCGTACTCATATAAAGACATGTATTCGAATATAGTATTATGTCAGTATCAAACCCGCAACATAACTGACCGCGGCATACATTTTCTAATAAAATACAATAAAACAACGTTGATTGCCCAGGAGTGCATCGTTTAGAAACAGAAACAATCAGTCCCACGAACGAGACCCATGCATCAGTAACTGATATCAATGTATCGATCACCACATCTGTGCGTTTGAGACCATTAGGTAATAGCTTCCAACAAATTATTCATACCAGACCCGAATACTGCATAAACTGACAGAATAAATGGGAATTTACGCATATTTATGTGACAATGTGCACCGCTTTGTTTTAACTCCATTCTTACAGAAAACGGGATGTATTAACCATTGAACGGAAGTGCGTTACACAAAAGCTGGGCAATGTTTTAGTTTCTTGCGTGATTTCGTTTTCTGTTTTCATTTCTCCCTTCGCTAACGTGAAGCCTTATAACATATAACGTTTAACAACTCAGATAAAATATTATACTTTATATAATCACTTCACAATCTTTAATGTTAAACTTGAATACCAGTGTACATTTTTTTCAACTTTCAGCGGCAAAACACGTTGCTTCTCTGTTGCGTATGTGTACTATACCTGCATCAAAAGTTCAGATACATTTCACAAATCTCATTCGCTAATTATATTAATGCTTTCAGTAATTTAGGTATTACATTTTTGTAATTTAAAACGATTGTAAACATCGTTTTCTCTGAAGCGTTAACAAAACGTGGCAAGGTTAATTGAAAATGGTGTACCCGAACTTTGTTCAAAACTGTTAAAACGCTGAGGTTAAACCATTCTGACGTGGGCTACACGTTTAATGTCTTTACCGCATGGTTCCAATTAATCTTTCTTAGATATATTCCCCTTTCTTTAAGTTGTAGGCTTTGCAGTATTGTTGTAGAAAATGTTCATGTGCCTTTTTTCCACGAGCAAAAGAACACCCTTAAAGTACTCATCTGTTTTAACTTTATGCTAAGTTGTGCTTTACATGTATATAATAAGGTAAACATGAATGATAGCACGTATTGTACAAAAATACTATTGTAAATGTACAAATACGTACATGCTCTCATAAAAATATATATTAATTCCCTTTCCAGGGAATAAAGGACACGTTATTACAGCGAAAACACATATACAATCTCAATGTATAGTTTAGATCATATTTATTTTATCTCGATTTTATTGAAAGCCGTATGAATATTAAGAAACTCGCGCTACCGTTTCCTGGGAAGAAACCGTACTTGTGGCCTTTAAAAAACCGTCGCGGTCACAAGTCGGACGTCAAATGAATTAAACCATTGCTCTCTTGCGAAGTTTACGTGTACCATATCAAACAGCCTTACGTTCAACGATCCTCTTCCGGTCCTTTCCCTGCAGCCCCGCCCTGTAGATGCCCCGGTAGTCGGCACTGAGGTCTGACCAGAACATCAGACCCGCCTTGATGTCCACCGCCAAACCCACGATCCGGAACTCTTTCTGAAACACCGGAAGATCACCGTTATCTACACGGGCGGATTAATTGGAGACTGAGCCAGTATGTGCCCCTCTAACATTGGTCAGATTATTTTGTTTAACCCCACAATATTTTTAAGAATGCATTTCGTTGTCAATAAAAACAAGGAAGGACATCGATGATTGTAGTTATTCAAATCAACAATCGATGTTACCTGTTTGCCAACAAAATAAAAACAGTAATAATATAGAATTGTGTGCATATGTGTCCACGTTTATAATGTTGGTCTAGCCTATTGGTAAATAAACATAAAAATGGACATAATGATCAGGGCAAAAAACGACTTGTTTGTTTCCACTAACATCTCGCATTGGAAGGTCAGCCATTTGTTTTTGTTAATATTTTTTTTACTATACACGCATAATTACCCACGTTAATATGTATGGTCAATGACAGAAATCCTCCAAATATGCATGTATCTGTCTTTTTAAGATGTAAACGTTAATTTAGCAAATGTGATCGATTCTAGAAAAAAAAAATGATTGAAAACTCGACCAGTAATACCAAACAAAGTTTAGGGTTAGCACGAGAAAAAAAATCGGTCGGCTTGTGGAAACAAACAAACTTGTTTACGCATAATTGAACCAGACGAATATGTCAAATACACTTTTCATAATAATTTTAAAGACAAGGTCAACACCGCACCATTAACATCATCCTTTTGTTCAAGTATTATATGTTACTAGATCTACAAGAAAATAGATTTTCTCCAGAATATGCTACATTTTGGAATATCCACCTGAGCCTCGTTCTGAGAAAACCGGGCTTAATGCATGTGCGTAAAGTGTGGTCCCAATTTAGCCTGTTTCGTCCGCTCAGGCTAATCTTGGATGACATTTTCCGCCTAAACTGGATTTTTTCTAAGAAGATACTTCATTTAAAACGTAAATACAAAAAAAAACAACAACAAACGGAACGTTTCGTCCCTGATTAGCCTGTGAGGACTGCAAAGTCTAATCTGGGGCGACAATTTAGCACTTAACGCACATGCATTAATCCCAGTTTTCCCAGAATGCGGTTCATCAAATCTGGAGGTGCAAACCAAGCTGACCTTTTTATTCTATTTTTACAAAATCACCAACCATAACCGGAACATAATTATTTGAATGAAAATTATATTGTTGAATAAAATGGGTCAGTTTGTTTTCTTCAATCGGATTAACGGTATTCTTCAAGGTTCTGGAGATCAGGGCCCGTATTAACCAACCCATTCTTAGACTTAAGAATAAAACATAGACTTAAAACCAAGACAAATACGTGCAGCGTTAAATTATATACAGGCTGTATATTTTGCTTACGTCATATATAAAGTAAGTGAAGAACTGTTTATTAAGAGATATTAAATATGTGTCGCATTGAACTATATTGAACTATGAGAACAAAACACTTTCAAGAATATTCTTTATTTTTAGACTTAAGTCTAAGAATAGGTAGGTGAATACGGATCCCGGATTACAAATTTTGTTTGTATAGCTCTTTTGTACATAAGGTAATAAACTATACAGCTCTTTGCACTTACTTGACCCAAAATGGCGTGTATTTCTGGTCCCCGGCTGTAGCTAACAATATGCGTCCCATTTGAGATATATACGGGAGGCGAGGAACCTGTCGGTATAAAATGTACACGATTGTGTTAACATCTACGATGTTGGCCAAAGCGAACACATATATTGTGTATATGTGTAGGTATGTACGCTTATTGCAATATATTCAGGTAAGCACACGTAGATTGTGTAGGATACATGTTATCATCAGCAAACCAGTGTCTTCTCGACATCCGGCGTGTAAATTACTAACTATGTGTGTGTTTTTAAGTTGTCTCGTATTATATCAAATAGAGACGGGTTTGTTTCTTGTTCACGATATTCTCACGCGACAATGACATCTCGATTTTGTTTTTTATTTAAATAAAAGAAGTGAATTGCGTGCACGAGAATTTAGACACTAGACTCTCTGTCGTCCGGTTTTTCAAGTCGAACTTTGCGATTCTGATGTATCCCTCTTTTTGCACATTGATTCTCTTTTCGCTGCATTTTATGTCAACAAAGATGGATGCGCAAACGCCAAAACGAGCGAAAATGCATAAGACTTTGACAAGCTTTTATCCCAAAGCTATATCCATCCGTATTACGTATAAACTATGCAATTTGTTGGCATTATAAAAAGGTACTTTAATGAAAGAACATTAGGCGTGACATGCTCTAGCAGTGGTTGTCAAAGCCCTCAAAATCGCTAAAATCGTGGAGCTTCAATGGGAGGCTTCGCCCACATGGAGCCCCTAGCAGGACTTTGCCCTGCACCAAAAGGGGCCCAAGCGGCCCCTGGGCCCCCAGCAAACCTTTCAATATCCCGCTCCCCCTCCTAACCAGAAATCCTGGATCCGCCCCTGTAAACCCTGTTAGTTTTATTGAACTGAATGTTATATATATGTGACGCGCTCTGAGAAAAGGTGGTTTAATGCATGTGCGTCAAGTGTCGTCCCAGATTTTCCTTTGCAGTTCAAACAGGCTTATCAGGGATTACAGTTTCCGCTTTTATTATATTTTAGTTGAAAGAAAGTATCTTCTTAGCAAAAATCCAGTTAAGGCGGAAAGTGTCGTCCCAAATTAGCCTGTTCGGATTGCACAGGCTAATCTGGGACAACACTTTACGCACATGCATTAAACCCCCTTTTCAGATAACGAGGTTCAATATTATATAGTATATATATAAGTGGTACAAACATATGGTGTTCCGAGCATTTTTATCAGTTCAGTTGGTTGAGTGAATTGGTATCGCACGATAGGCGCAGATTTATCGACTTATTCAATGTCAGAGAACTCATCTTTTATGTTTAATCATTTATAATCTATCATATAAATCATTTGATGTTTAGCACTTAAACATTTTAATAAACAAAATTAACGTGTTTGTACGGTATATTTTATTTAATAAATAGTCATTCACACATATTATATTGCGTTATGTAATTGAATACTACTTTTGTTTCTTGCTGACTTATTTTTCAGAAATGTTGGTTCATTTTCTATCTATTTCTTCTAGAAAATGACGCAAGTATACACGATTGCTAATGGATTTTTTTGATTGCATGCGATAGCGCCCATTGTTTTATCAATATATTCCACTCAAGATCTGCACCGGTCGCAGACAGCAATCACTTTCTATGGAAGGGAATTGACGTAAATATTTAGCCTCGCTCTGGGAAAACGGGGTTTAATGCACGTGCTTAGTGTCGTCACAGATGAGCCTGTGCAGTCCGCTTTTATGGAATGTTTCGTTTACAGGAAGTGTCTTAAACAAAAATCCAGTCTAGTCGGAAAGTGTCGTCCGTGATTAGCCTGTTCGGACTGCATTGGCTAATCTGGGACGATACTTTACGAACATGCATTAAAGCCGGTTTTCTCAGAGCGAGGCTCATTTCAGAGTGAGATAATGGCTACCGTTGGTTGAAAGGCCTTACAATGTCAATTATAGCCTTAATCTACACGGATGCCAATTTGCAATAATAGCTCTTAGCTTCACGGATGCCCAAATAGCAAATATAGTTCTATGTCACATGGATTCTAATTTGCAAAAATTGAAAACGTGACCAATTGAATAACTCATTCGTGCTCAGAAAGTATATATGTGTTTGATTGTTGTTGTTGTTGTTTTGCAAAATAAAGAGAACACATGAATACTGAAAGTCCAGAAACATTGTCAATATTAATCTAAGCGTATTCTAATCGACATAATCGTGAAATTAATGCGCGTGTCTGCAATTTAAATGTTTAAGTGAGAGAAATGTTGAAATTAGTCATTAAATGCATGTTATGTAATCATATTTCTTAGTTTCTTTTCGACATGTAACAATTGAAAATGTGCAGTAGGGTATTCAAATTTATGTTTGTAGAATTTTCACTTAATAAAGCTACGACTGTGGCATCCGGATTTGTCTTTTATATTTGCGTTTTTTTGGGAATTTTTCTCTGATACGTCACTGTGTCGTGTAATGTTAAAATAACTCCGCCAAGTTCTGTGCCCGTATTCACCAGAGCACTCCTAGACGAAATAATAAAGAATTGACTTAGCCTCAAGAGATGTTACTTCAGAGTTTGAATAGATGAAATAAATCAATGGTGCTTATGTCATAAGCACACTGTTCTATATGATGAATGGTGTAATATGGCGGTGTTAAATGTCAAGATGGACTCATCAAAACACTTTTTTTTTGTATAACATTACAGTTTTAAGAATATTCTTAATTCATGAAAACGTCTAAGAATCGGTTGGTGAATATGGACCCTGGTTAGTTACACATTAACTTGTTTAAAATGATATGACGGTATGACCTCATAGTTTCCAAGCAGTGGACCATATCGTGTTTAAAATATTCCATTATGTTTTGTTCTTATATCGACACAAGCCGTGCTTAATAACACTGTGTGCGCAAAAGGATGTGCCATCGCTTGTCTCTTCTTTCTTAACAAAAACAATGCAAAGGCCTCAGGGAACAACAATCGAATACGAATACGAAAGGCATGCGTGAATGTGTGTTTATATCAGTGTTCTCGTTATTCCCTACAGGGTGAATTATCCGATTTAATTTGGTAACGGGAATATAAAAAATTTTATGACTTGCATTATCATTGTATTACTTGTTTTCTCACAAACACACACACACAGTCGAGTGAGCAAAATAGCTTGTACATAACACGTGTAAGTCAGACGTAACATTATCAGACATAACATTAACCAATATGTCACAGTGTGAGAAAACTGTGCGGCCAGTCCGGGACTCGAACCCGAGACACCTCGCTTACAGGGCGAGTGCTTTCCAGACGGAGCTTACCGGGCCGCCGAACAACCTCTCCCCTGACGTGACCAAGTTCAGCCCGTGACATACACCCCCACTCGAATATGTATTCGTCCTCGAATACAGGGATTCGGGGTGTTATATAAATAACCACGGGCCTCCGTAAGAGTATACCCAGGAAACGTAACGGTTCCACGTTGGGCGACAAATGTCACAGGGTGAAAAAATTGTGCGGCTAGTCCGGGACTCGAACCAGGGATACCTCGCTTACAAGGCGAGTTCTCTCCAGACTGAGCTAATCGGACCGCCAAACACCTTATCCCCTTATGTGACCAATTTCAGACCGTGACAAATAGACCACCTTCACAAAGTCAGCCACTTGTGTAATGCGATCAAAGACATAACAAAGATAAAACGAAAGGTGGAAAAAAAACTGAATAATTAAGAGCCGCAATATTCCACGGGGTAAAGAAATAAGGCAATTTAACGAAACAATGAAACCATTATTGATTTTCGATATCAATAGTTACGTTGATATTATTATGAGTCAACGTTGAGGCGAAAAGGTGATTCACTCTTAATTATTTATTGCACTCATGGCTTCGCGTTTGACACAAAAATCATTACGAATGACTCGATAAATCATAAAAGACCAAAGCAGCCAAGTTGTAACTTTGTTGTCATCGTGACCACACTATTATCAACGCAATGATGCTTACATTGTTGTTTAGATAACCGCTTTTGTATTAATTATTAAACAATGTTATGCGAGACTAACTATGTTAGCGAAAATAAAAACGTTTTCATTGTTAAAGAATGTGAAAAAAAACAACAATGAATGAATTTGGCAATCCGGTTCCTTTCCCGACAAATTACCTTTGCAGGTTAATTGACTATTTAAATCACAACCGGCCATGTACGCTTTACGTAAATATTGTTTATACGAAATTGCGCGTAGTGTATACCCAACTATTTGTTTCATAACTTGTTTTATTTATTATTTACATTTAGTTTTGTTTTGTGTTTATCGAAATCGTTGATATTTTTGGAATACAAATATTTAGTATTGCATGCTTCGTACAATCCGAGCTGGCGTGTTTGCTATCAGAAATAATATTCAACGTTAGTTTAAAAAAAGTTCGTTCTGTTTCAAGTGATGACTTAAAAAGTTTGAAATATTTCTTGAAAATCATTTCAAACAGTTTTTTTTGCTTTAAACTGTGCTCACGTCCTAATAAGAAACATGACAGCAACATACTTACTTGTGACGTACTTATATTCTTAATTAAGTATTCATAAGTAAAACGGTAAATTCATGATCGGAGATTGAATGTTCAAATTACCGGTAAAACTGTGTCATTATCTATGAATATGCTCATTTACTGTATACATGTAATATTATACGTGAATGCTCTCTGTGAAGCGGTTATGGATGTCCAGAAAGTTGATGTTTTCTTATANCGGAAATGATCAGTTTGGGCCGGCAATGGCTGCATGATTATAGGACCTCCTGGCCGGCAATAAAAAATATTTTTGGGAAGGACTGACTCAAGATATGTTCCTTTATCATCGATAATGACAGTTGTTAATTAAATAATGAAACAAAGAGTACACTGTTCTACATAATTAGTTTTACTTTAACATTGAATTCGATTGGTACTGATAACATAAAGTAAAGTTGTTCATGTGCACAGGCTAATCATGGACGACACTTTCCGCCTAAACTGGAGTTTCGTTAAGAAACGACTGCCTTTAAAGGGACGTGTTCAAAGTTGATCAAAATGAGAATTTTTCAACTTTTTGTCAAAGATTCAAGAACTAAATGAACAATGTACATCAGTGTACAAAATAACACTAATGCCGCAGACTTATACTGAAAATACACTTTCGTTTGCGAAAAAATGATTGTTAGAAATTGACAAAATTATAAAACGTATCAGACGCGAATTTATTTAAAAACTTCGATTTCTTGTGTTATCGTTATAATTTGTTACAACACGTGGAAGGTTATACAAAGTATAAAATAAATGGCAACCCATGTGAAGACGGATGGTCAGGTCCGCACATAATGTAGTCGTAAAGACTCAACGACGAACCGAACATTAACTCTGAATAACACACAAACACACGTGAAGACGGATGGCTGAGTGGTCTCGGCGCTTGGCTTTTACTCCATGGGCCAGTGGTTCGAGCCCTGGGGTGGTTATTTTTTCTCTTTTTTTTTCTTTGTTTACTTTGATTCTTGTTTTAATATTGTAGCTCGTTAGTTCTGATGTTTAAATTGATCAATTTAAAGCATTTAATGACAAACTTCAAAACACGCCAAAATCTGTTAACAAGTCCCTTTAAACGAACAATGTAATAAAAGCGGAAAATGCCGTCCCTGATTAGCCTGTGCGGACTGCACACGCACATGCATTATGCCCAGTTTTCTCAGAACGAGACTCAATTATTAGTTTGGATCGGGGACTTAGTCTCGTGTAACGAAAGCAAGTAGAATAACGATCCATACATGTTTAAAAATGTTGAGTACAACATATATATTCATATTTGAAAACACAATTAATTTGTTTGAGAAAAACACCTATCACTCAATATCCTCTATATCGTCATCACTTCCATTTCGACAAAAATCATCATGTCAACTACTATCATCATCGTCATCATTAAACTCGGCACTTCATTAATATAACAATCATAAAATTTATATGGAAAAACATTTAGGATTAACAAGACGGGGTTTCCACCCAGTCTCAAAGTGCACGAATGAGAAGAATCGCAACTCACTTTACATCGGTTCTAATATATAATTTTCATCGAAAAAAAAGCACTGCGATTGAACTATAAGCGTTCTTCTTAAACATGCACACGGATCTATATTATTATCAACACATGACTGAAAATGTTAAATAAATAAATAATGTGGTTGTAACCAGTGTTAAAACGACTTAGACTATGTAACAACTAATCTGTAAGATAAAACAAATATATACCCGGGGAATACATTATTTTTTTTTATCAAAGTAATGTTCATTTTTTTTTCAGTCATTATGTTATCATTATTTAAATAATGGTTGTGATGAAGTGTCGCATTGATAGAGAATAAAACACCATTACTTAACATAATGTTACCATATGTCAACATGACATACGTCTTGAACACATGCGGCTTCGAAATGAAAATTACTCACCTAAAACGGCACAAAATACTCCCAGGAAAACTACATATAACATCTCCATCACTGAAAACATTCTGTTGTCTTAAAATTAAAGATTTAAATCCAAGAATATGTTTAACCCATCTTTTCATAAACGATCATCGCGAGTTTTTAGACAATAAATAAATGGTTTTCAGCGAAACTCTTAGTGTCACCCGGAAAGCGTCTTTGCTAATCGATAAACCATGAGTCATCCGCATGAAAACAAAATGGCGCCTCTAGCAGTCTTGCATATCGCACAGCAGAATTCGCTTTGTCATTAGACGCATTGCTTTTCGAATCGATAGCGACAACCGGTTTCCAGAGAATTGCTCCAGCCCATGTTATCATTCCTAGAGAGCATTCACAATGCTGGAAGGTTTTAGTAACCTAAGTGCAATCGATCTGAACGAATTTCCCATAGAGATCCATAAATCGTTGTTACTTATGTGTTTTCTTGTAAACATGCATCTTTTTTTGTATTTCTTATTGTCGCCTGCCAAAAAGTATGTACGCAATCGTTGTCTAGAATCATAAAGTCAACATTATAAATAAAGGCGAGTACAAGGGTGTATGCTTTTTTTGGTTTTAAGTTTGATATTTATTAACTTTAGACATAGATTTATCGTTCGATTTTCTTGGGGAAAAAAAAGCGGTTGGGAGGGTAAGTTTTGAAATGGGTCAATGGTTCCATGATTTCTTCAGTTCAAAGATTCTTTATTGTTTTAAGATATGAAGTATCATCAATCGTTAGGCCGGCCTGCGTTCGTATAGTGTTTTGTTGTTTATGGTACAAGTTTGGTACATAACGTACGGCTCATTTGCCGCAGCGACTGGTGAGGTCTCGCATCATAATGTTGACGAGAAAGGGTATCAAATGCTGACGGAATCCTACTTCTCTTCTCCTACTGCGATACTCGTAGAAGCTATGACTTCAAATAAGAACGACTTTCTTCATTTACAGTATAGAATGGCTGAACTTACGCTATATTTATATAATTGCATTGCTGTTTCACTTCCATCATATTGGCAAACTTACTATTAAGGAAACCGTACATTTGCTCAGCTTTGGTTTCAAATGTACCCTCATCGATTGAAGTCTTTTCGTTAGTATTATTGAAGAATACCACAGCCCGCCAATACATGTTTATTAATACTATATATAATCCATAACTCGATACACAATACAAATCAGGAATTAAAATAAATGCATAACACATTTGTTAATAGTAAAGAATATACAATAATGCAATTCACTAAAATGGATATACAGCGGAGAAAGATTTTTGGGTTTTCAAATTTTGCTGATTTCGGAAGTCGTGGTTATCACGTATGGCTTATAACGGTTTTACCTGAGGGTTATTATTATTATTATTATTATTATTATCATTATCATTATCATCATCATCATCATCATCATCGTCATCGTCATCATCATCATCATCATCATCATCATCATCATCATCAACATCATCATTATTATCATTATTATTATCATTATCATTATCATTATTACTTTTGTTATTATTATTATTATTATTATTTATTTTATTATTATTATTATTATTATTATGATTATTATCATTATCATTATCATCATCATCATCATCATCATGATTCTTTCTTCTTCTTCTTCTTATTCTTCTCACATTTTTTTTTTTATTATTATTATCATTATCATTATCATC
>VMBQ01002904.1:75812-129672 GCA_007657795.1 Dreissena rostriformis | reverse complement strand
ATGTGTGTTAATCATT
Organism: Dreissena rostriformis; assembly: GCA_007657795.1. Lineage (NCBI taxonomy): Eukaryota > Metazoa > Mollusca > Bivalvia > Myida > Dreissenidae > Dreissena > Dreissena rostriformis. Next base: position 129,656 of record VMBQ01002904.1, on the reverse strand, counting down.
AAAATATGCGTAATATTAAAATTCATAAGATATCTCCTACTGTGAAAATAATTTTCATTTGAGAAAATAAAACCATAGTTTGTAAAACGAATAATGCATTATTCTTTAAGGTTTACCCTTGTTCTTTTCAGGTTACGTCTCATGAGTCCCAATATGCACTTTTCTAAACGTTGTCGTCTTGTTGTTCTCATGTTGCGTTTCAGGGACCCCCAATATGCACTATACTGTACGGTGTCGTCTTGTCGTGTCAGGTTACGTCTCAATGGTCTCAATATGCACTATACTGTACGGTGTCGCCTTTATGTTCCCAGGTTACGTCGCAAGAGTTCCGATATGTAATATTCCGAACGGTATTTTCTTGTTGATCTCAGGTTACGTCTCACGGGTCTTAATATGCACTATAATATACGGTGTCGCCTTTTTGTCACCTTTCAGGTGACGTCTCAAGAATTCCGATATGCAATATTCCGTAAGGTGTAGCCCTGTTGTTCTCAGGTCCCGTCTTATGAGTCCCAACATGCACTCTTCTATAATATTTCCTTGTTGGCTTCATGTTACGTCTAAATGGTCTCAATATGCAATACTTTCATAACATGAAGTCTGCTTGTTATCAGATTACGCCCAAATGGGGAACATTTGCGATGTGACTTTCTGAGGCTGTGACAGCATATAAAGTGGCCAATACGTTACAAAAGTGGTGTTGGTTCAAAAGTTTGCATATTATTTCAGCTGTTTTGACCTTCTGGAAAGTACGTTTGACTGTATTTAAACCTTGCTTGATGCTTGTTTATAAATACTTTTTAACTAAAATGTCAATCAACATAGGTTAATATGTTTTGTTCGAAGGTTTTGGAAATTCATTTTTCCTTAAAAGTCATTTCCCGCAGATTAAAAAAAATAATCAACGCATACTTGCGATTTCTTGGCGAGGAATGTTGTCTTCATCATTTTCTTTTCACATTAAATACGCTGTATCTCAAGGGTCTTACTATGCACTATAATATACGGTGTCGCCTTTTTGTTGTCAGGTGACGTCTTAAGAATTCCGATATTTTTATATTTCATATTTGTTTAAACAATAAATGTATTCAAGTTTATTACTGTTTGATTGACTGATGTATTCAGGCACATTTTAGTGTATTCTGCCGCAGAGCTATCTTGGTGTTCAACCAGTATTGAGCTAGTCCAAAAATGTGTACACTGAAAGGCCTTAAGAATACCGATGTTAATAATGAGCAAGTCCCAACCTGGCATAGAATATAATGATAACAAAACAACAAAGACATCACAAGGAATAAACCAAGTTAACACCTACTTGTCTTTCTTTTTAGGAATATGCTAGATTGTCTACACAACAGATAACGATTTGCAAACCACTTGGGCCACATAGATGTATCTGTTAAATTTAGAAACAGGGGGTTTAAACGAATATCTGAATAAAAGTAATGTAAGTGTTAAAGTATTCATTCCAAGAATTGTATAATTATGCAATTCACATTAGTAATGCACATGGTATATTAGTTTACCAGAATAACAACGTGGTCAGAAAATATTTATCAGCAATAATTTTGTTTGGTTCATGAATGTTTATTACTATTTTCATAAATTCCCAAAATGGGTTCTTTAGAACAATACGTGCGAAACTCATGTGAATTCATTTAAATACACAACCCTAGACTTACTATCTAAATCAGCAACAGAGTAAATTCGAGACGGTTTCTGACAATAATGAAATGCCCCAGAATTTCTGAATGTTTTAATAATTCTTACCTTGTTGTTTTTGTCATCTTAAACAGGCACCCACCGCGAGTAGTCATGTCCAGCGTTGATTTAGTATAAACTATGCTCAACACATTTTATGAATTTATAAGCACATTTTATACTTCATATGTATTTTATCCTGGGCTTGTTTGTTGTTCCGACTTTTCATTGTATGTGACATAACGACTCGCGAAATTTCATTTCACTGATCCTTAAAGCATGTATTCAACTTCTTACTCACATTGTTGATTGGTAATATCCATTGCATGTAATCCATTCCTACTTAGTCTGATAATATGTTTGCTCCTTTTAGCATTAAATGCATTTATCCCTTTGCAATCGTTAAAAAAACTCCTTTGCTTGAAATCACATTTTTGTCTACTGTCAGCCATTTTACTTCCTGTTCGAAACGGTCAAACTGTTTGAAAGTTGAAGGTTATTAGCATGCATAGAAAACGGTCACATCAGTTCATGGTATTATGCACCGCTATTGTAAATTGTTATAATTTAACTGCGCTCATGTTTAATTCTTATTTTAAATCCAAGATGGCTGCCATTTGTCTGTTTTACTCAGTCGTTATTAAGATGACGGTCGAATAGTGGGCGATGTAGTTAAGTCGTAATGACGTCATTGACCAGTTATTTCGTCACCGACCACTTTTTGTCCATGTATTCTTGGTCATTGGCCAATAGTTGGTCAATGACCACCTTTTGACCATTTTTCGCCCCCTTTTTGCCCCAGATTTTTGGTCAATCCCATCTCAGAGTATATAAGGGGCCGATTCTTTGCTCCGAGTCAGTCTCGCTCAGTAATTTTTATTGGAACCATCTCCACGCCATTTTTTTTTTTCAGAAATAAAATAACGTAAGATTCTTTCGAGTGCGTGGGGTTAAATTTTATAACTTGAAATTAGTTTATATCCTAATACGTGGAAGTTTTACAAACAATATATCATAATAAGTAACTATTTAAACGTAAACTGCATATAGTATATATGTTAATGCATTTTTGTGTGATTATAATCTGTCTTTGATCAGTAGATTATTTTAATATTGCTATACAGTATATTGAAAACAATCTAGGTCTGTTAAAAAGGATCAGTGACAATATAGTACATAAACATTGTTAGTCAGTGGGTGCCTGTATGTCATATTATCTTTAAACGGAAATAACTAATTAATAAACAGTAAGAAACGTTCATTGTCTCAAGTCATTGTATTAACAATCTTACCAAGCCGTGGTAAACACAATTTAGCTGTAACACACAATCAGTAGAACGCTACATAATTTATGGTGGCAGCGGTGGGATACTTTTAAAATTTTAAATAATCGAGTATTCAGTGATTTGTTCCAAGTCTTCGAAAATAATAAGAAAACGCTACTAACGCTTTCCGTTTGATATTAAAACATTGACATAGTGGTTACTCCGTGAAATAAAAACAAGAATATATTTAGTACGTTTATTACATCATCTATATAGAACGTGGTGCAAAATAATTGAATGAAATAAAACACTAATAATAACATTGAATCTGTAACAATATATCAACGACACGTGTTTTCTTCAATCATTCAACTGAGCATCACATCATGCAGACTCAGGATAGCTCAGAGGCGCAGCAGCTAGATGACTCCGGGGAAGTTATCTGCAACTTCCCCGAGACGCAGATGGACGGCAACAGCTCATCTAGTGTCGATGAGCCGTGTTCCGAGGCAGACCTGGAGACACTGTCTGAGGTTTCCGGAAACTCAAAACGGGAACGCCAGGAGACTAGCCGGCGACGTTCATCCAACACCCGCGAAACATTTGAAGTAATTAATGGAGCCCTTAGAGATTTGGTATCCGAACTCCGCGAAATAAAGTCAAGCCAAGCGGGACTGGAGGCGAGGCTGTTAGAGACAGAGCGGATGCAGCTGTCTGATAAGTTGGCCGCCCGTTTCGAAAAGCGTGATTCAGACAACAGCTTCCGGCCATTCAGAGGTATTCAGCCATCCGAAAGTAGAATAACAGAGGATGAGATCCCCAGTGGGAACGCACGTCCAAGACAGTTGGGATCTTCGCAGTCAAGAGAAAGACCTACGATGTACCGACAAGAGATTGATCCAAGGCTGTCAGCATCTAGTAAACCTTTCGTTAGCCGAACTCACAGCAATATGGCTGGTAACCAAAACACGAAATATGAAGACACATCTAGCATGACCCCCTTTTTACGTCACAGTGACCATACAGGTGGCCAAATTTATCAAAATGGCTGTCAATACGGGCACCAACCTGAGCATTACTCAATGCGATCTCACAGGTCAAGGTCACAAGAGCGTATGAGAATGCCCCCTTTCGATGGTAAAGAGGATTGGCGGGTGTGGTCAACCCGTTTTGATGTGATATCTGACCGGTTTGGCATGAGCGTTGGCACGCGTCTCGACCAACTTCTGCAGAGATTGGAGGGTCAGGCAGCTGAGTTCGCGTTTACTCAATTAACGCCGGCTACTCTCCACAACTACCAAGAGCTCAAAGCCGAACTTAACAGCAGATTTAGGGTCGTTGAAACAGCAAAAACCTTTGCTGCCAAGTTCACTCGTAGGAATCAAAGGCTTGGTGAACCAGCAGAGTCCTATGCAGCAGAGCTTAAGATGTTATACGACAAAGCTCACCCGTACAGGGATAGACGAACCCGAGAAGAGGACTTGGTCAGACGATTCCTTCATGGGCTTCTGAACGAGGAGACCAGATTTGAAGTAGAGTACCATAAGGAGCCGGCAACAATTGATGAGGCTGTATATAACGTAGTGACCCTTATGCAAACAAGAGACGGAACTAAAGGGGAGAAAGGCCATAGAAGGGCTACTAGAAGAACAACTGAGTCTGAAAAGCCATATGCCGGTGACCAAGTGGCTCAAAAGAAGCCATCGAGTAACAACAAAACGGAAAAGTGGCCTAAGGGTCCAAAACAGGACACGGCTAACGACAGCGGGGAAATTTTGCAAAACATTTTTAAGCGTTTGGACAACCTTGAAGGCAGGTCAATGAAAAGCAGCGGGGAGAAAAGAAGCAGGAAAGATGTTGAATGCTACCGCTGCCATGGCAAGGAACACTTTGCTCGAGAATGCCTAAGTGGTGAGCAAAAGAGAGAGGTAGTTTATACAGAGACAGAGGTTAAGCAAAGCAGCCTTCCTTTAAACGAGAAGGGACCAGCCCTCGTGGCCAGAGGGAGGTCCCAGTAGAGGGAGAGATAGGCCACCTAAACAAAGCTGAAGAGTTCTTGGGTAGAGAGAAAGAGATAAATAGGTTAGAGAGACCTAGGCAGCTTGCTGATGGGGTGTATATAAAAGGGAAAGTAAATAATATACCCGTCATCTTTACGACCGACACGGGTGCGACTAGGACAATTGTCTCGAAGAGAGTATTTGATCAATTGGTCCCAGCGAATCGACCTGTGTTGCAAACCTGTGACGGCCTGTTTGATAGGGGCAGGAGGCGCCACCATCAAGAACGCAGGTCAGGCGAAGTTAGAGCTATGCTTAGGTCCTGTTAATTTGATCCAGGATGTGATTGTGGCGGATAAAGAGGACGAGGCTCTGTTAGGATACGATATACTAAGAGGAAAACAGGGCAGACCAGCCGACATCCTCCTGAGTGAGAACAAAATAGTGCTTGATGGGCAGGAGATTCCCGTATTTCAAATAGGGAGGACAGGTAGAGCAAGACAGGTAATAGTGGCAGAAGACATGACCTTGCCACCATTTGCAGAGGCAGTTGTCAAAGTGTTTGTAGAGAGGTTTGAGAGTGATGATAGTGACTTGCAGGCAGATTATGTGATCGAGCCAACAGAGAACTTCAAAGAGAGATATCCCTTGCAAATGGCCTCAACCCTTGTCAACATTAACCAGTCCCCAACTTGTGTGATTAGGCTGTTAAACCCATTCACAACCGAAGTTAAATTACGTCAGGATGCTGTCATTGGTAGCGCTGAAAAGATTGAGAGAGTGGTGTCAGTGCTGTCAAGCAAAGAAAACGATAAAGAGGAAAGCAATTTCTTTGCGGTACGAAGAGTTGTGACCAGTCTGCCAGATACTGTAACCGGAGGCGCTAAGTTTCATAAACCAAAAAAAGTAAGTCAGGTGCCCAATCATCTAAAATCCCTCTTAGAAAGGTCTACTAAAGGAAAAACAAAAGCTGAAATAGATGCAGTCGCTGCATTATTGATTAAGTACCAAAACACATTTTCAACAAATGAATGGGACTTAGGACTCACACATCTAACTGAACACCCAATTAACACTGGAGCGGCTGCACCGATAAAACAGAGGCCTCATCGCGTGCCACTCGCATATGCCGCCGAGGAGAAGGGGGCAATAGAGGATCTGCTGAAAAAGGGAGTTATTCAAAAGAGCGTCTCCCCGTGGGCCAGTCCTATTGTTCTGGTAAGAAAGAAAAATGGTAGTTTGCGTCCCTGTGTAGACTACCGAAAGGTGAATGCGTTAGTCAAGCCGGATGGCTTTCCCTTGCCGCGCATACAGGATTGCCTCGATGCAGTAGCTGGAGCACATCTTTTCAGCAGTTTCGATCTTACCTCTGGGTATTTTCAGATCCCCCTCAAAAAGGAGGATATTCCAAAAACATCGTTCGTGTGCAAATTCGGTCAATTTGAAATGACTCGCATGCCGTTTGGCCTTAACAACGCTGCGAGTACATTCCAAAGAACAATGGAGCTTGCTCTTCAAGGCCTCCAATGGCACACCTGTCTCGTGTATATAGATGATATTATTGTCTATGGCACAACATTTGAGCAGCACTTGGAACGTGTAGATGAGGTCTTGTCGCGCCTTCAGAACGCTGGTTTGAAGCTCAAGCCTGACAAGTGCCACATGTTGCAAACCGAGGTCGTATTTCTTGGCCATGTGGTATCAAGTGAGGGAGTAAAACCTGACCCAACAAACGTGGCCAAAATCATAGGCTGGCCAACACCCAAAAATCCAAAGCAGGTGCGTCAGTTTGTAGCAACAGGCTCTTACTATCGCCGCTTTATCAGGGATTTTGCTAAGGTGTCGAAGCCATTGGTCGATTTGACCCGTAAAGATGCGACGTTTGAGTGGAAGGAGGCGCAGGAAAATGCGTTCAATGCACTTAAACAAGCCTTGGTCAGTCCCGAGGTGATGAGTTATCCCTTGAATGCGGGAGGGATGTTTTACTTGGATGTAGATGCATCCGGAGTCGGCATCGGCGNGTGTTCCGACTTTTCATTGCAAGTAACATTACGACTCGCGAAATTTCATTACACTGATCCTTAAAGCTTATATTCAACTTCTTACTCACGTTTGTGAATGGTAATATCCATAGCATGTAATCAATTTCTACTTAGTCTCTTTATATGTTTGTTTCTTTTTGCATAAGATGCCATTATCCATTTAGAAATCGTAAACTCCTTTGAGTGAAATCACATTTTTATCTGCTGTCAGCCATCTTACTTCCTGTTCGAAACGGTCAAACTGTTTGAAGTTTGAAGGTTATCAGCATGAATAGAAAACGGTCACATCAGTTCATGGTACTATGCACCGCTATTGTAAATTGTTATAATTTAACTGCGCTCATGTTTAATTCTTATTTTAAATCCAAGATGGCTGCCATTTGTCTGTTTTACTCAGTCGTTGTTAAGATGACGCTCGAATAGTGGGCGATGTAGTTAAGTCGTAATGACGTCATTGACCAGTTATTTCGTAACCGACCACTTTTTGCCCATGTATTCTTGGTCATTGGCCAATAGTTGGTCAATGACCACCTTTTTACCATTTTTCGCCCCCTTTTTGCCCCAGATTTTTGGTAAATCTTATCTCAGAGTATATAAGGGCCGATTCTTTGCTCCGAGTCAGTCGTTAGCCTTGCAGATTGCTTTGAACTACACCAAATTACTGACTATATTTATTCTTGCATATATCGCCTCTAAAGCAAATACCAAGCAATATTAAAACCCTATTGATTGTATGTTTCTTTTGGCGTTAAATATACAATTGCACTCGATTTGCTTAAACGTTTCTTTTTTCGAACATTATATAACGTTCAAAATTTCCATTCAGTTTATGGTGAGATTTGAGTACAGTAATAAGGATAACACATTTTGATTATGTATATACTTTTAAAAAACATAATGTTAAAATACATACTGGTTAATTTATATACTTTGTAAAAAAATACATACTTCGGAATGACGTGATAACTAGTTCAATATCACAAAGAGTGAAAATGTTGGAAATGTATTAACTTCATACCACCATGAACTGATTAGGTAATCTATCAGTACACTAAGAAGACAATGGTAACGCGAGAATTGCAGACACATAAACGTACACGCCCTGTGTAATTTGTCAACGCCATTATAAGACATTTAAGACTCTAGGTCAAAGCCAATCTTTACTTCTTCGGATATTGGCTGCAATCAACTATTTGGTGTTATCACGTCGGTAATAAAACATATCAGTCAGTTGAAAACGTCCTACTGCTAGACTTATTTAACACACGGGGTATCAATTACCTATAATGTATTGCATCGCTTGTTAATTTTATTGAACAAAGGGAATCAATTCAGCCATGGTTAAGAACAGCTTGATATACTGCTTACAAAATGTAGCAGTTATTTTACAAATTGCTACAAATAAGTAGTCAATTACTTCCAATTAGTGGTTAACTAATATAGGTCAACTTGTTCTAAGTTTATAATTTACTAAATAATCTTGCTTTGTTATGTTTCCCCTATTGTATATTTTGGATACTTGGATGAAATAACCTATATGTTCTGTTCTGAATGCATTCTTAAGAGTGCAGAGCATTGAAGTCATAGTGGAAGAAAGAGATACATGTCTTTATGTTAAGTTTTTGTTGAAAAATAATGACTGCATCTAATTTGTAATATAAGGCGGTAAAATATATGTTGTGCTACTTCATAGATTGCATATGTTTTATTTCATATCAAGATCGCATGATGTAGTGTGTTTTGGTGCAACAGAATGCTTTGAATTAAAAGGCGATGCTCCCCCTTATCCGTCATTAAATGTTTTATTTAGAGTTCAATGTATTTTCCTGTCTTCACTTCTTTATATTGTATAGGCAATTTGTACTCTTTTTTTCAAACAAACGACTTGCGGGCGGAACGAATAATTGCTATTCCGATAATAATCATGTTGTTTCATTATTGCTAGGTTTGTAATTGATTCTAGACCATGTGCGTGGTTCGGCATTCAAAGAAAAGGTTTAATACCTTCTTTATTTCATCGGTTTGCACATTAAATTTAAATGCTATTTATTATCCGTTTAAGGTGATAATTTTATGTTTTGCATTGTGTTGTCGTGCATATAGTAAAGGCACTCGGTCATTTGCATTTGAATGAATTACCTTTCAATGACGAGAGAATGCTCATCTGATGAGATGTCGAAAATTTCGTTATTTTTTCATTTAATGATATAAACACTGAGGATATCAGTATTTAATTCACCGACTTCACTAAAAACGTATTTGCTTAAGCCGTTATGATAAAATAACACGTTTTCATTGAATATTATGTTGGTATTTGCAATTGATTCTAGTATGCAAGGGTAATTCTTGCTTTTTAGTTTTTATTTGAGCACAACAGAAAGTGGTTTAATTACCTTGTTGTCATGTTTGAATGTTATATCTCTAGTTAATAAACAGAACACATCAACTTAAAGTTTTTCTATTTTCAATTTTCAGATGGGAGCACGGGAAATTTAATACTATTACCCCGGATAAAATGTAATTGACAACGTAAATTATAAACGATTATAAATATTGACTGAATGTTATTTAGCTTGTTTTGTACCGACATTAAACATACATGTTTGTGTGCAAGTCTTTTTACAAATGCAACATGTTCCATTCAAACGTTCGATCATTTTGTCTTATTGTTAACTTGATGGCAAAGCTAATTGCAGACAAACGAATTTGCCTTGTGATCAATCTTTAAAAACGTACTACTTGACACTCGAAGTATATTTAAAGAAGAAAATTAAGTTGCTATCGATTTCTAATTTAAAAACGTTAACAACAGAGATACGTCGAGGTGTTATTGTGATATAGTTATAATTACTTCCTAACTTATTTATTAACTTTTAAAATCTTACCTCGCTCGCATCATTCTCTACAAAATAATGCAAAAAAGACGATGAATTTGGCTTGTCTTTATGTCTTCTATATTTAGACCACAACAATTTGATAGTTTTTCGACAGAATTTTTCACAAAAAAACTTTGGAGCGAGCGCAATAATAATTAAAATAGTTTTTATTCTGTCTTCGATACAATCAGAGACACATTTGAATAATATTCATGCCAAAGGAAAAAAATACAACAACTATGCTTAAAAAAAAAGCCTGATGCGGAGAAAAATGGGCATACATTTTATATCATCATAACATTTTTAATGTGCGACAAATCCAATGAAAGTCTGATTAATTTGTATTGGCCTTCTTATTGATATATGTATTTGTATGCTTAAATGTGATTTATGTTCTCCTAGTTCATTGGTATGGAGATCAATATCAGCATCTATTATCGAGCATTGGAATGATATTTACAGCTGATAAATAGCCTTTTTATTGCCGACATAATTTGATTCACGTGTTTGCACGCTATCGGTTTCCTTATAAAGCAGGAAAATGTTTCCTGTGATTTGTTCATGGAAAAAAAACTCATGATTACAGATTTTATCTGAATCATACTAGATAAATATGTTGGTTTTCAAGTCGATGACCCGTATGTGTTTATGTTGCTCCATTTTTTTATTTTCATCATAATCAATTCATACGCTAGGCGTGTTAATGGAACAAATAATATTTTAAGACTAATAGTTGGTGTGAGAAAAAAATATGTTGGAATAATAAACGCTTTTAAACATAATTTCAATGTTATAAACAATGGAACAGCATTACATTAGTTAATGTAGGTATGGATAAACAACAAAACAACGACGAAAAAGGGACACATCTGATTAATACAAATCTGTGTACCCAACTGGCTTTGTAGGATTTTGAGAATTCACAAATATCTAGCATTTGAAACCATCCTCGGCATATTTTTGTATGATTCGCTGTCTGAAAATGTTATCGTGTTTTTTGTTCCAAAGAAATTTGAAACATATCGATTTTATTTTGGAAACAATATCTCGCGAAGATTCTTGTAAAACTGTTAATGGATATACATGCTTGGATATTGCAAAAGTTTGCAAAACTGTATTTTTTCTAATAAACGATAACATCCAACGTTCAATTTATTTAAAAACGTTTCAGAAGAATACATTTTACAGGAATATTTCATGTCCTTATTTATACTTGGTAGTTGCTATTTGTTCTATCCCTAAAGCTGAGGCATGGTCAGAGCTCTAGATGAATTGTGTGCGTTTTCATAACTTAATTCGACTATCTTTAAATGCCCCAAATTTAAGGAATTTTGATTTATTTCTGTTTAACGTTATTCCAACTATTTATGCAAAGTTCGATGATTTTCATTAATGTTGAACACGATATACGTTAACCTTCAGATATAAGAGAGGCGTCTTCAGCAAAAATTGATTGTTTTGGTTCTGTATTATTAATTCTTATTCCTTTGACTTGTGTGTTAAGATCTATGTCTTTCGACATCATTTCAATGCAGATATTAGATATGGCGATAAAAGACAGACTTGTCTAACCTATTTTTTTTAACTGAAAAATTGCGAAAAATGTCAATTATTTGTAATGAATTTGCATCTGTATAGCTTACATAACCCGCTTAAAGTGTGTACATTAAAACCGATATTGCAAAGGCATAACAACATACATTTATGATTGAGAATGTCAAATGCTTATTTAAGATCAGAAAACATTGTATCGTTTCATCAAGCTTTTCAATAACTTCAGGCATAAGTCTTACGTTTTTGCCAATGTATCTGATGAATCCGGTTTGATTGGCGATTGCCAATGGATTTATTTGATATTTGGTAATAAATGTTTTAACTAAAAAACAATCCCCCAGTTAACGATCAAAATAAAAATATTTTCCGGTCTTGGAAGTAAAGTTATGCGAACAACAATGCGATACAGTAAGTATTATTTTGTATCGGAAGTTTCGAATCGTAATCTGGGAACACCAAGACCACATCGTATAGAATCGTGCATATTGGGGTTCCGGAGACGTACCCTGAGAACAGCAAGGGCACACCTTATAGAATAGTGCATATTGGGACCTCGGAGAAGTAACCTGAAAACACCAAGGGCACATCTTATAGAATAGTGCATATTGGATCCCGGAGACGTACCCTGAGAAAAGCCAGACGACACCGTATTGAATAGTGCATATTGTGACATCGGAGCAGTAACCTGAGAACACCAAGGGCACATCTTATAGAAAAGTGCATATTGGGACCTCGGGGAAGTAACCTAAAAACACCAAGGGCACATCTTATAGAATAGTGCATTATTCGTTTTGCAAACTATGGTTTTATTTCCCAACTGACAATTATTATCGGTGAAATATATATTTATATAAAACCATAGTTTGCAAAACGAATAATGCACTATTCTATAAGGTGTGCCCTTGGTGTTTTTAGGTTATATATATATTTCACCGGTATTTATTTGGGGAATGTAAGTGTTGTATAATATACATTCCTGCAAACTTCTGGAATGCTTACACGAATCCCGTCTAAACTTCGTGAATGCTTCATGAAAATGATTAGAAAAATTGTGTTTGTTATTATTTATTACAAGTTTTGTTAACTGCCTAGTCGTATTCGATATTCTTCCACCAAAATTAATTGGCATGAAACCGAAGACCAGTATGGCTGAATAACACATTTCCATGTTTTTTACCCTCGTATTGGAACTTCTGAACATAGTTCCATTCTATTGCATATGTTTGCTAATGTATAAAACGTTCTCAATGAAACGATATTGCAGCTACTAGTTAATCACGTATATCAGATTTCAGTTTTTCCCAGGGGCTGATTTTTAATATACGTGCACACCAGACGTTGATATTTATTCGATCCCGATATGGGACGCTGAAGCTTAAAGGTATAAATGAAAAATTCGAAAAAGCCACGCTATGCTTATAATAACTATATCGGGTCTAAAATGCTTAAACGCTGATATTATGTCATTATTTGGTCCAAAAAGGGATTTTTCGTGGATAATTAGGCGCGCCGTTTCGTTAAACAACTTTCTGCTATTCCGACGCAAATCATATTATAATAGACCTTCCTATGGAGCGGAACACGCAATATTTAATGTCACCCATAAATCTCCTGTTTAAAGCAAGTCATTTGAAGGAAAAATGTTTATATTTGGAAATGATGACGCAAATTATATTGTGTGATAACTAAATATTTAGAATGTCATTGTATAATATAGCTCCAAAATGAGCTGCTTAAAATTACTTGATCTTCTCCTAATCCCTTCATTTAAATACGGATTATATTAATCCAATCCATCACTTAAAACCTACATTATAAACTTCCTATATATTAAATGCATCTTGGTGATTATAAACTGTGATATACCAGACCTAAACTACATATCAAATGCATCTTGGTGATTATAAACTTTGATGTACAGCACCTCAATTATACATGAATTGCATCTTGGTGACTATAAACTTTGATGTACAACACCTAAACTAGATATGATACATACACTTAATGATTATTAACAATATATTATAATTCTGATGATGTATAGAAATAAGTATATGCCAAGTATTCTTCGATACAGCGTATTTAATGCGAAGAAAAACATGATAAAGAAGAATTTCATCGCCATGAAATTGCAAGTATGCGTTGACTTTTTTTTAAATCTGCGGAAAATGACTTGTCACATTAGAGGAACACTGAATCTTCAAATTCATAGAACAAAATACATAAACCTATGTTGATTGACATTTTGTTTAAAAAGCATTTATAAACAAGCATCAAACATACTTTCAACAAGGTCCAAATCATTTAAATATTGTGGAAACTGTTGAACCAACACCACTTTTATATTGGACACCTAATGGGATATCACAGCCACATAAAGGAAGTCCCCTCTGTCGCGGACTTTCTATGAGGACGTAATTGAAGTCACGACGCAAATGTTGCCCTTTTAGGCTTAATTGGATAGAAAAGTGCATGTTGGGACTGATAAGACGTGAACTGAGGACAACAGGGCAACACCGTACGGAATATTACATATCGGAACTCATGAGACGTTACCTGAGACGACAAGACGACATCGTACATTATAGTGCATATTGGGACTCATGAGACGTAACATGAAACCAGAAGGGCGACACCGTATAGCATAGTGCATATTGAGACTCATGAGACGTAACCTGAGAACAACAAGGGCGACACCGTATAATATAGTGCATATTGGGACTCCTGAGTTATCTGACTACCACAAGACGATACAGTAAGTAATATTTTATATCGGAACTCTTGAGACGTAACCTAGGAACAACAAGACCACACCGTATTGAATAGTGTATATAAGGGTCCCGGATACGTAACCTGAGAACAACACGACGAAAACGTTTAGAATAGTGCATATTGGGACCTCGGAGAAGTAACCTGAAAACAACAAAGGCACACCTTGTAGAATAGTGCTTTTATTCGTTTTACAAACTATGGTTTTATTTTCTCAAAGGACAATTATTATCTCAGTCGGAGAAATCTAAATTTTAACATTACGTATTTTCTTGAGATTAACACAAACATATTGCACAGGTATTATTTTGGGGAATCTATGTGTCGTATAATAAAATTTCCTGCAAGATTATGGAGTGCTTACACAATTCCCGTCTTAACCTCCTGAATGCTCCATGAAAATGATTTGAATTTATTTTGTGATTGTTTTTATTTATAAGTTGAATTTATTGCCTCCCCTTATTCGATATTCTTCCACAATTATTTATTCGCATACAGCCAAAGACCAGTATGGCTGAATCACGTATTTCCATGTTTTATGTTTTTTACCCCGAGCGCTAACAACCCGCATAGAAACTTTTACTCCACTGAATTCTAGTTCCATTCTATTTCATTTGTTTGCTCATGTATAGAACGTTCTCAATGAAACGGTATTGCAGCTTCAAGTAATCACGTGTATCTGATGCCAGTATAGCACAGATGCTGATTTTATAGATACATGCACACCAGACGTTGATACTTATCAGATCCCGATATAAGACGCTGAAGCTCAAAGTTATGAATGAACAATACGAAAAAGCCACGCTATGCTTATAATAACTATATCGGGTCTAAAATGCTTAAACAATGAAATTATGTCATTATGTTGTCCAAAAATGGATTGTTGCAGGGATAATAAGTAATCATTATAGGAAAGGCGCGCCGTTTCGTTTTACAACTTGCTGCTATTCCGACGCAAAGCATATTTTAATAGACCTTCCTATGGAGCGGAACACGCTATATTTAATGTCACCCATAAATCTTCTGTTTCAATCTAGGCATTTGAAGGAAAATGTTTCTTTTTGAACATAATCAACGGTATAAATGTAATGTTATGAACAAGTGAGATTTATGTTAAATTAATAAACCCGTGAACTTAATTTCATAGTAGAGTTTGAAATGCCAATTTCTATATACAGGTATTGTATTGAAATAAACGTGTTATTTTTTTATGTCAATCAATGTCAATTGAATTTCAAAGAGCAGTTCCAAATAATAAACCGGCCAATAAAACATTGAAGTGTTAGTTATGAGCTACAGTGAATGAACCACAAACATCTATGAAAACAACTTCGCTACAGCAACATAATCACTCACCACCAGGTAAGCCATTATTACATTCTTTATTAATATTTGCTGGGCCGTTATTCAAACCAAGTGAGGAATTGTCTAAACAACACATGACAATCATACAAATCAACAAAACTTGTAAAAAAAAGATTAAAGATGATCAGCTGGACAGTATGATCATCTCCGCATGTTGTTGAAGGGTTATGTATTACTTTATTATGTTCTGTCAATATGCACTATAAAAGAGCACTGGAAATAAGAAACCATTACATTCGAAACTTCTAATAAAAAAAGTTCATCAAGCAATACTTATATCATGTTATGTGGTTAAGTATAACTGCCTGTATCAGAATCTGTGTTCATTATAGACTGACTGTACTTGAAAAATGATCAAAGTCGATAACTATATGAACAAAAAAATAATATTGAAACAATGCTAAGCTACTATTGCAATGGATATTCACAACGCGTCAAACACCCCTTGTGTTAAAAAACTGTCTGTTTGTCATAGTTATCTGTTAATATTGTAAAGACAATTCTGGTAATTGCACTAACATATTAAACAAGTCTGGAGTTGCTTACGGAGTAATACATATCGATTGCATCTAGTTCATCATAAGTTGTTTCCATAATAAGTACAATAAAATGAACATGATTTGATGTAATGTACACCATTGAAAATACAGAGAAAAAAGTGCATCGTTCATCATCCAAATATCTCCAAAGTACCCAATCACCCGTGCAGACGCCTCAACTACCGAATGTAAACCTTAGCGGTAATGGCAATCCCAATTTCTGTCTCGTTACCAATAAATGTATACTTTCTTCGTATTAATGCATTATTTGTACTCGGAACATTCCTCGTTAGAAAGGAAGTAAATAGTTGTCCTCATGAAAGATGTGTTTCACTTAAAGAAACCAAGCATATGTATACACTCATCCATTGCCAACATTTGTCACACTTTCAGGGGACTAGCATATGTATACAATCATCCATTGTCAACATTTGTCACACTTTCAGAAGACTAGCATATGTATACAATCATCCATTGTAAACATTTGTCATACTTTCAGGGGACTAGCATATGTATACAATCATCCATTGTCAACATTTGTCACACTTTCAGGAGACTAGCATATGTATACAATCATCCATTGCCAACATTTGTCACACTTTCAGGGGACTAGCATATGTATTCAAGACATTCATTGTCAACATTTGTCACACTTTCAGGAGACTAGCATATGTATACAAGACATTCATTGTCAACATTTGTCACACTTCAGGAGACTAGCATATGTATACAATCATCCATTGCCAACATTTGTCAAACTTTCAGGAGACTAGCATATGTATGTATGTAGACATATATTGCCAACATTTGTCACACTTTTAGGGGACTAAGTTGCTTTATTACTGGCCTCCTTGTTCTGATAAGATGTTGCGAAACATTATTGTTATGCTAAGATATTGCAGTACAGTAAATAATATAGACAATTATGATAACACTTCAATTGCAGCTCTGCATACAACACTACAGCATATAATCAAAATTACTACACATATTAAAATCGGCTAATATTATACAATACATGACAACACATAAAACACGTTACACAACATAAACATGAGTAAAGCTCGGATCGCCACCTTTGAGAGTTCAATACAAAGCATGGGTGTTTTAACCATATTTAATACGTTTTAAAACTATTTATAATTATATTTTTGAATACAATAGTACAATACCAGTCTAAAACGATCTACGTCACATGTTCCAAGGCAGAAAGAAAATTTAGTTTTCCCCTAACACGTAACATGAAGCCAATACTTATAATTAAGTAATTTAACGGTAAAGTAAGCGTAAGATACTCATGTAGAAAAATGTATTTACAACACTGGTAAATCTTATATATAGTTAAACATTACATTAACTCCAGATTACACTATAAAATGTGTTGGAAATGTTGTTATAAGAATGAGTTATCATTTATAATTTGAGTGACTTACCATTGGCCGAGCACCATAGGTATTAAACCTGGTTCTAACAGGAAAGTAAGGTAAGGTGTCGAAATTACGAAATAATAAATTAGTAGTTTTATTATTTATTTTTTTGAAATATAAGGAATCCAGTAAACGTCATAAATACTGTTGTTGTGTGAACAAATAAACACACAAATCATCGCACATGTAAAAATAAAAAAGTGACTGTCAAAAACAATATTCAGCTGATTTATTTAGTAATGTTTCAAAACAGTAAAACCGTATTCAATCAGGTAAGAAGGCAAACATTTAGATAGAGAAGCATGTTGACATGCCATCAGGTAGATGCATGATGCCATTTTCATGGTGTTCACCGGACTTCACCTTAGCTTGTTTGTTTGTTTGCGTTCGTTTAGTTGAGATTTAAAGTGGTATTTATTTAAGTAATGAATTTTATTTTAGTAATGAAACGGCGATCGGTTAACCTATTTACTCTTTTCTTATGCAAGCTTTTAACAAGTATTTAGTGATATACTTATGATAAAACTGACATCTTAGAGGTAGGGTCTATAACAGTCGTATGAATATTTAAATGATCAATCACGACACAAGTTAAAGATTCAATGTGGTGATGTTATTGCTTAGTAGTGTGATACATGTTTTGGATTGTATTGTATTGGCAATAGGTAGTTGCCCCAAATACAATATTTACGGATGGTAAAAATAATTGATCTCAAGGATGTTTATGTTCTTTCATTATTCATTATTTATATACAAACCTTTATATCAATAATTATATATATATTGAGCAGCGAGTTTCTTAATTTGGATATCAATGATACAATACAGAAGGCCGTTGTTCTTCCTAGAAAACTAGTTGGTACAAATGATTGTCCGGCGATATAACAGAAGTAATAGTTCTAAGATACATGTAATTTTTAATATTCATAACAAATATTCCTCTGTTAACAGTTTTGATAAACATGGCTAAGTAAACAATAGTTATTAAGGCCCTCAAGCATGCGCAAAACAAGTGTACTTTTGTAGAGTCGCATAAGAAATGTGAATTGTTTAATAGTTGTCAAATGCCAAATACACAATTGAGAATGCCCAACCAGTTTTCCCCGTCATTTGTGCTACCAAAAGACAACCACAGTTTGTAAACTGTTTAAGGGCTTTGAACTCAAAATAGAACATATGCCTCAAGGAAGCCTCTATGATGCATTCATCCGCTCACGTTCATGAAACACTTACACAAAATGTCACGCAGGTCATACCTATTACTAAGCAAAACAATATTATGCTGTGTTTCGGTCGATTGATATTTATTAATAGCCTTTTAAACGTTAAGGGTCCTAAAATAATTCTTTCATTTTCAATCGACTAAATAGTTCGCTCCTAAAACCAAAGCAACCATTGTGTATATACATAAGTATCACAATATTACACCAGCGTTTCATCACATTTGAAAATTACGTGATACACATAAATAACAAACCGCTTATTCTTACTGCTGTGAAGTAACTACTTCAAAAAATATACGACTAATTTCCACATTTGAGCCGGTCGTTTGGCAGCGATATGATTTCAAAGCAAAAACGGTTATAGGACACCAATTTTGTTTAAATCAACCTACATTATATTTAGATTGAGCTTTGATAGCTTTTATAAGAATCATACCAATAAATAATACTCGTGTTTTACTAACCCACGTGGCAAAGACAACCCGCTATGAACTGTTTCTTTTGATGTTCATAAATTGTGGGTATTGACCTGAACTCATAAGTTGGACATTACACTTAAACCTACGCTGATTTAAGTTCACCGCGCACAGAACACAAGTAAGACGTTTTTCAAAGTGAGGTCGGACGTTCAAAGTATGTGAATTAGTGAAAATTTAGAACATGATATAGCGGTAAGAAATACTATTTTGTATTTTCTATACATTGTGTTTGTTGTTTATTTGTGTTCAATACTCGCTTTTATATTCAAGTAAGGATTATTACAGCCAGCTCATTATGTCGCTATGTCTACGTGCCTACGTCTTTGGGTTTGATACATGCAATACATTATGTTATTTTTTTAATTCATACCTGATGAACTCTTACTGATTTTAGTATGTTATACATAAACCATCCAAAACAAAACACACTTCATGTGCGCATAACAAACATGTGATGTATTTATGAGATATAACATAAAGTTGCTAATTAACAGTGAATCTTTCTAGCGTAAATAAATAAAACATATGTGCTTGTGTGCTTGTGCCGTAAACGGTATGATATTTCAATCTAGGAAGGAGCGTGGACTGCAATTTGACAGTAGTGTACTTTTAATCAGTGACATATTTATCATTATTTTTCTAAATTATCCTTAAAATCAATATTCGCTTTTTGTTTTAGTTTTTAAAAATTGTAATTGGCCAGTCGAACGTCTGGTAGACTAACGCTTCTCGTAGTGATTTTCAGTGCCTGTTTTCAACAAACTCATATTTAATTCAAGTAATTATTACATATGTATGTAACATGCACACAAATTCTTAGTAAATACTATGAAGAGCATATGAGCTTTCAATACAATTCAATCGAATTAATTCATGACTGATTGAACTGTGTCCTTTCGTGAATGGTGTTTATTTTCATTACAACTAGCGAATGTCATTCACTAGCAAAAGTTTCTTTAAAAAGCCTTATACATGGACCTATATTTCCTAAGTGCTCGATACTTTCAATTTATAAGATAAACTTTGTTTTTATTGTCGTATGTTTTGTGACATAAGACTAGTGTAACATGATGTTTTCATATTGGCATTTGGTTTGTAGCATACGACTGTTGCAATTTGTTCACCAATTTTAAAATCACTTATCTTAATCAAGATTGTTCACGCACAATATGCAAATAAATTGTATAATATTTCCTTGATGTCGATGAACTTTGATTTTTTAATTAAGTTGTGTGTATAAAACTCCCAGATAAAACCAATTAAGACTATATCCCTGTCCTAATACCCTCCCGTGTGCAAATTATCATCTCGTTAATTTATGTCAGGTGTTATCCAAACAATGCTGTTTACACGAACGTCGACTGCACTTAACCCACAAATGCGACTTTGCACCTTTTTTTTAAGTTTCTTTGCATACAAATCGAATATTCAAATAAGAATTTTGGAATCGAATATTTGGCCGAATTTCAAATATTCGGATATTCGTTCCCATCCCTTGTATTAACAGATGAAAAGAGCTTTTGTTGCGATTTTATTTTTTCAACAGAAGTTACTTGATTCATTGCTTTTGAATATCTTCTGGACTAATACATATATGTATATTTTATAGTTAACGTGAGCCAGAATTAATTTGTATTGTACTAGTGTAACATGATGTTTTTATATTGGCATTTGGTTTGTAGCATAAGACTATTGTTATATGTTCACCAATTTAAAAATCACTTATCTTACAATCAAGATTGGCAAATAAATTGTATAATGGTTCCTTGATGTCGATGAACTTGTTTAATTAAGTTGTGTGTATTAAACTCTCAGATAAAACCAATACAAACAATATCCCTGTCCTTATACCCTCCCGTATGCCAATTATCATCTCGTTAATTTATGTCAGGTGTTATCCAAAAAATGGCGTTTACACGAACGTCGACTGCACTTAACCCAAATATGCGACTTTGCACTTCTAACTTTTTTTTGAAGTTTCATTGCGTAAACATCGAATATTCGAATATAAATTTTGGAATCGAATATTCGGCCGATTTTCGAATATTCGGATATTCGTTTCTATCCTTTGTATTAACAGACGAAAGAGGTTTTGTTGCGATTTTATTTTTCAACAGAGGTTACTTGATTCATTGCGTTTGAATATCTTCTGGACTAATACATATATGTATATTTTATAATTAACGTGAGCCAGAATGAAGTTGTATTTGCATGTCACACATGCAAAAAAATTATACAAATCATAAATACATTTCTACATTGATCCAATTTTAGATCGCATAAAAGTTTCATATATAATACATCACAGGGCATTATTCCAGCCTAACAAACATATTGAAATGACGTTTGCTGTTCATTTAAACACAATCATATGCACTACTAAATATCGACATGTTGTTAAGCGCATTATACGCTATCGCAGCATTTTATCGCCTTTGCTCTTTTCAGACGTTTTCGGATGGATTAAGCATTTTTATAACTTCATATTTCTGGATTAGGGCGTAAACAACACGTTTGTCGCAATAAAGGGATCTAGTTTATAACTGTGTTGATAATTTCGGACATTTTGCTCGGACTTTTCGTACTGATTTACTAGATGTTTGAATGGTACAAATTCCAACAAATTGTTTCATGTCCGTTAACACAATCATAAATCTTAACCATGTGAATGATGTTGACTAGGAGAGAGCATACATATTTTCATTTTACAATGTTTAAACCGCCAATGCTTTGAATTGACCGTTCCAAGGCTGTGATCCCAGTTTTGGTCATTGTTTATTTATCGTTTTTTTCTGTTATATAAGAAGTGAATAAGAACAGAATTTCTCCTCTGATCGAGTTTGTGGAGTTCGAATTTTGATATATAATATTATATATAAATTATATGCATGGTGCCAAAAAAACACAATAAGATACGATCTGACATACTTTACAATATTCATTTAGAAATATAAAAAGCATGTTTATATATTCCGAAAACAATGTGCATGCAGAAAAATGTAACAGGGTTTAGGTCTTTGATAAATTTACGGAAGATACACGATTTTTTGGCTAATAGAACGTACCACAATAAAACAGATGAGTGTAAGTTGGTGTTTACATGTCAATAAAACAATATACAAAACTAGCTTTCTCCAAGGATGAACACATTATATTATTCGCATTGTTAATTCATTGAATATTAATATACCACTTGTGTGTAAACATTTATTTGATTTGTACGCTTTTACTTTAAAGGGAGTATACACGTTTTTTTTCTGTCCGTCTCTGTTCTTCCGTCGGATGTTTGTATTGCGCGTGACTCAAACAGTATGTCAGCTGTACTAAAGATGACCAACAAGTCTATGTTAGAAAGTCAACGGTACTATAATCACGATACTAAAAGTATGTAAGATATTTAAAAGTACGACGCCCTTTTTTTTGGAACAAAAATGTTTAATTAAAAAAATTGAACCGGTTTTAACTTTCTTTATGTACAACATTTTCTTCAGCTCAAGACTATCGAACAACCTGCAAATAAGACATTAGGACACACATAAAAAATACAGATAAAAAGAAGCAATCATATCGGATGAGTTGCAATATATACAGTAAGAATGCATAACACATTAACAAGCAACACACAATTAAGAATGTGTAAGAAAAGCATCACAATAAGCAAACAAATGGCACAATTACAATTTCAAATGAACGTCTGAGGAAACATCAGAATTCACATTGACATGAATACATTCCTTGCACAGAAACCAACGTTCTGCGGACAGGAAAATGCACAAGCACTTCTAATAAAATTCCCGTGAAATTACTGCCTTAATCACAAATTGTATTTTCCCATTTCGTTAACAATTGATCAAATCATATTCTTAGGCCGACACAAGTGTAGAGGCAATGATCTATAATACATCGGAGTTCTTGGAGATGGTACAGAGCTGTTTCATTGGATTTCCAGATTCCAGAGACCCTTTTTATCGTCAGCATTTACAGGGAAATGTTTCATGAATATATATAACCCCTCAAGTGTTGTGCTCCGATCAATGCAAAAGTACCATTTTCATATGCTACAGAATTGTTGATCCGTAGGGAAGTACGGTAACTCTCTGTGCAAAAAAAAGTATTTCGTATCGATATAGCAAGAAAGTGTCATTTGTGTGTGCTCTTTTATCATCGCATTAAGTAGAAATTATTATGTATGGATTGCGCTGTAGCACGACATAGGCATTATATCAATAGCACAACACACAGAGGGTCATACAACGTAATACGTATTGTCAACCTGAATTATTATGTCGTAACTGTTGTCTTTTTCTGTCTGAAATATTTACCTTAAATCCGAACCATCAAGACTTACTATTTAAATACATTCCTCCTTTGTCGATTATCTTGTAAATAAATAACATTATGAATGCTTTCAATAATTTTGTAGATAAGAAAACACACTTCCATCGGCTTCTCTGTGATAAAAAATCACGAGTTATCCACTAACTTCTGAAAAAGGCCAGTAAGTAATTTCCAGCTACCACATGATTTTTTTTATTTTTTATTTTCTATGATCACGAGAGAATAAAAATCGACGTTTAACAGAATCCAACAACGATTATTTCAATGTGTCATGCTTTTCCACCGTTTGGTTACATGTTCACAGAGTTAATTAGTGAATTTCATGGTTTCGAAATAATGACGTCATTTTATAAAGCTTGGAAAAACAACGGATTCATTTCTACATAGCTCATTTGCTTTATATGTTTGTTTAATGGGAATGGATGTTTTATTTTTTTTTCATCCTACCTTCAATAATAAGTAACAGTTAATGTTATCTGATGCTCTGTGTTAGGGAACGATGTAAATCGTTTTTGAAAGCGGTAATATTAAATGAATTATGAAATCAAACGTACTCTAATGTGCTTAGTTTGCAGTTTTCCTTATTGAAATGAAATGATAAAATGCGTTTGATAACAATAAAGGTGGATGTAATAAAAACAAGTATTCGATTTTACCAGAGGCACAATGCGAGAGCTCAAAATTGTGAATGCTCAATATGATACATAGACCCCCTCTCCCCGTGTCATGTATTTAAATATATGGGGTCTTATCATATGGACGATAGATCACCGGTTAGGGTTAGGGTTAGTGTTAAAAAAAAAGTGCGACCGTAGACCGATCTGTATAGAGCACGTGGATTACATATTGACATAATCCCATATCGGTGTTTTACAGGAAATCATCGGTATTGATGAAAACCAACAACAAATAATCGCCTTTTTGGAAATGCTGATATGGATTAAGTGGCGGATAAAATTAAGGATAATGACTGCATTAGGCTCTGCACCGTTAATGAAACTCAAGTTCACTTTCAGGAGATACATTATTTTTACCGTCCGCTAGTCTTTTGGGGCAAGTGCATACATAATTAAAAATGCGGACACCAATCAAAACCGTATATATGATTATGCTTTGCGTGACCATTCAAAAAAAGTTTTAGTACATTGGCCAAATGGCGAACGCATTTCTTTTGTCGCGAGACGAACATGTACCTTTAAAAAGTTAAAACGTGCATTCAAAAATATATCGGTTTTAGAATCAACATTTTACAGAGACCACACAATAGCATCGAATGATAAAGCGTTTTGTATGATACTTTCAATGGAAGTGTTTAGTTGCGTGGGTTAAACCAGGGTTTGTTTGCTACAAAACGTGAGAGTCTCCATGCCTCATCATTTCCTTTTCGAGTGAAGGCAATAATAAGAAACTAAATTAATAGTCTTGACTAAAGCTTAATGACATGTCACGAATTGATACATGGCAAAATACATTGAATTATATTCCCATTCAATCCTGTTCAAATAGTACACCTTGGCTAAACTTTACACAATGCGATATGTTCTTCCAAACTAAATATTCGTAAAAGACGTTTTAATATTATAATCTGTATCATACTCTCGAAGTACTATTCAAAATTAGCATAATGAGAGTTCAGCTATACTAACATAATTCAAAACTATAGCACGATATCCTTTTAAGTGCAATGACTAATTTCCAAACCGTGTGACACTAGACACAACACAAAACGGTTGACACACACGAAAAATACTAATAATGGGGTCACATGTTTATCACGACCATGTTTAAATATATAGAAATAGGGAAACTACAGAAGCTTTATCTTAAGAGAAATTATTGTCCACTAGTCTTAAATAAAATAATGTGGTTTCCATCATAGTGTCTTTTATTTTGTACGCGTGATATCTTTTATAATCAAGCAACTATCTATTTGTCATAGCCGTATGGCGGTGTTTTTTTTTAATTCACCATTCGTTTGATCTTTGCTTTTAAATTCACCATTCGTTTGATCTTTGCTTTTAACATTCACCATTGGTTTGAGCTTTGATTTTTAGATTCACCGTACGTGTGACCTTCGCTTTTCACAATCAACATAAGTTTGACATTTGCTGAATAAATATTGCGCATATAAACCTCACATTTTTTTATTGTGTATACCAAGTTTTATGATTATATGTTAAAAAAAATCTTAAAATATTAAGTGTATTATGTTTCAGTAACCGTTAACTGATATTTAAATTTTGGTGGAAATGTATATCCAACACAATGATGTCATTACTACAGACGAATGCACAGTAAGAGAGTGGATTCACATATACTAAAATGTCAACACCATATACCAATGTGTATTTTGATGTTAATGATAATATTTTTTTTACTTTGTGAGTAATTTAAATATGAAATTGTTGTTTTGTTTTATTTCATTAACAGTAAAATGATCTTTGATTTGAGGCGAAAAACAAAAGGTCGTGCATAATCCTTTTTTTTTGTCTAAATAAGTATGTACAGTTTATTTTGCAAACATATTCAGTAAATATGTACAAATAGCAGTATCTAGTTTTTTCGACGGACTTACGGACATTATGAATGATGGATACACAAGTGACTACGATAATGTAATTTAAACCTCTGAGTCACCTTACGATGTTTTCTTTTACAGTTGCATACTTATGTAACTTTATGAAACCTACGTGTCTATTTGGTGAAACCCATGTAGGGCACCAATAACTATAATCGGGATACGACTCTTAGACTTTTAAACTGATATTTACTTGATACTGAATGTTGATTTCACAATAGCACTGTATATTAGTGATTCTATACCCGTCTCCAATATATATGACTTAAATATTTGCAATTTTCCCTCTAAAAAATCGCGTAAATATCTCCAACGCAAGGCTGTGAATATGGATTGCTTTTACGCGGAAGGAAATATTGTATTGCTATTTACTTATCAATCTATCGGGTCGGAAAATTGCTGATATCATTTCGTGTCTACTCTCATTCGATTGTGTATCTATAAACCAAACTGTAACTCGAGCTATAAAAGTGGTATCCATTAAAAAAGCAAATAACGCGTTCACAATTGCAGGCAGATAAGACTTCATTCACTTTTATCGTCTTTATTGTAATTCATGTTCTATTTTTACTCTCGTTTAATGTAGTTAGTTGGATGATGTTTCAACGCGCTAATTTTGCTGTTGTATATTTTGGTTAAATAAGTGTTGCTTCGCATGCTATAAATGTGGAATTGGTCCGCCTTATTGTCGATTAAGGTAAATGACTATCACGTAAGTGGCGTTTTTCTAGTCATATAATTGAAGTTATTACTCATGTATAACTTCTCTGATCGTCTCTGATACGCGCCAACAACTTAAGTTGGCCTCTGCCGCACCGCAAGCAGGCATAGGATACTTACTAAAACCCCTGCGGCTTAGGGCAAGTATGTGAATGCAGAATGAAAATTTTATTAGACAAATATATTAATAGTCAACATTGTGTTGTATGTGAAATCTATATTAGCATGTTTGGTTATTGTTATAATGGAAAAAAACGTAGATTGATACCATTTGCTTTATTTTCAAAAATGGTTATGGAACAAATGTTAACGAGTGTGACCTACATTAAGCGTCATGATTACACTTTGATACATAATAGGTATTTTCTGTGATATTTGTTTTATCAAAGCATAGCTGCGTTTAAATGTGCATTCCTACATACACACCTACTTTCATGTCAGCGTTCTAGTCGGAACGTGCGGACGGGCGAGTCCTATTTGCTAGTGGTAAGCTGGTTTAGTCTGAGATCAAACTGGGAAGAATCATTATTTCGTTCAATTAAATAGGCTTTATTTAGATTTTTTAAACAATTAAACAATTTTGTTCGTATATGTATGTTTCACAAACTTCTTTATACATTAATGCAAACTAAAGGTATTTTATTTCTTTAATTTATAATAAGTGCATTGTCTGGCAGGGCAATCAGGGAGATCAGTCATTGTTTGCGAGAGTTCAAGACTGTATATCCAGAGGAGATACCAAACCATTGATACAAATTATGAGCGAGCCTCAACGCGATAACGTTTATAACACTACTTTTCATCGTTTTTTTACGGTAAATGTATGTACATTCGAAGTTTAAAAAAACACCGAATGCAATATCTGATGGGCTTTAAGGCATGTAACTTTCTTTGATTAAGGGCTCCGTTTATGAACCTGGTTAATATATAAGCTCCCCAGTCATGGGTATTTACACCATTATTTACAACGTGAATAACTCAATATTCATCAGCAGAAACATCCCTAGCCAGCGTACCAAAATCATCAAGTAAGATTGGCCGCACGCATACACGCATGCATACACACACAAAAACACACACGCACTCCCATACACACACTCACACGTAGACAAAACATACATAAACGTACACGAACAATTTTTTTTTTAATCATGACAAAAGCGGAGAAGCTCATTATGAATGAGAAATAATAATAATCGAAACTTATTCGGTAATTAAAACTAAGATGGTGTCATCAAATTACAGTCATATAGGTGCATTCAATTGAAATTTGCAATCATGGCAATTTCATTAAGAGAATCGTACGCCTATGAATGCACAAATGTTTGAAAATAAAGTTTTTTTTCACTGAAATGCAGAAATTCAATACAGGTCCAATTGTTGTGTACATAAGCCGCGATTAGCCAGTGTATATTATATCGTGCAGTTTTTTATGACTCACTAAACAGCTCTTGAGAATCCAAGTCTGCATAAGAGAGTTAGTCAATTTAACTTGAAAAGCTGACTTATGAGTACCCAGCATCTGACTATTATTTTTAACGTTAGTCTCAGATATATAAAGTTAATATACCATTAAGCGGTTATTGTGTATGTATTCCGATCGAATACTTCCTTGTAGTTTATTTGCGAATAGTATTGTTAATAAGAAACACGTGTGTAGTTAAAAAAGGAACTTGAAGAGTGCAAACCATTCAATCTTTTTAAGTCTTGGCAATTCAAAACGTTTTATCAGCTACACATTACTTTTTCATTACCAGGTCCAAAAGGTGCAAACAAATCTCATGTAAATACATTAATTAATTCTTAAGAATCGAAAGAAATGAAGACATTTTTAATGCAAAGCACTTACTAAAGAGCGAAACATGTTTGCGGACTTTTAATGATGGGTATGTTCAGTACGTGAAATATATTGACTGCATGTAGTGTGAAATTTGAGATGGTTAAATGCATGTTAGTGCTAGTGCAATCATTGAATTTTATTTTACATCAAGGTTTAAACTTTTGCATAATGGATTGTTTCATGATGCCAATTTAATGCTTATTCTGAATTAATATTCTGTTGTATTCATGTATGATTTGAATGTTAATATTTATTTACACAAATGGTAACCCCCCCCCACCCGCACCCCCCAAATGATTGTCATGGGCCGTTCCAGGAGGTGATCCTAGCTTCGACCGTTTCTATTTTGTATTTTGTAATTCATGTATTGTCCTGTATTATACAGACATTTGTCGCTTGTCCTTGAACAAAATAATTGCAGGTGATAACACGAACTGCTTTCCTGAATAAGTGATAATATTTCGTTTTGTTATCGCTATATTTGTGATTGATTCTCGACTATGTGTAAACATATGTTTAAATTGTGTTTTTTTTTCATTAACTGTTGCAATGCAATGTGCAATAAGGTGATTTAGTTGTAGTCATTTTAATGTTTCAGCGCATTCGGGAGCGATGAATACATCAATGCCGATAGTATTAGGTGAAATACATCACTATTTTGCTTAAAGGCCCTATAAAGGTGACGATCCGTTTTTTTTTTACCGATTTTTAAATATTTTTTTCATATTTTATTTATAAAGGTTATCAAAAACAATATATTTATGCTATTGGACATTACCATACAAATGAGCAATACAACTTGTTTTAAGCGCAAAATACAGTGTCCTCCAAGTCAATTGTGTTTACAAACAATCAGTTTATTTACATCCCTGTTGACTCGGGAAAGTGAAAGTGACTCAGGTCACCAACAAATATATCGTTGATTTTCAACGTTTTCCGGTATCACTCACAAAGAAGGTCTCTTCTTAATGGTTAATACGTTTGTATTGATCCAATAAGTTACTTTCTGCTGGTAAAAAGTTGTTTAAAATAGAATTAAAATTGAATTTTAGCTAATTTTAGCATACGTCACCGCTTTGAGGCTACATACCACATTAGTTGCAAAGTTGTAAACATTTCTTCCAATTATGAAACGGGTATATCTTCCATGATTCTTGACAACGTTGCAACTAAGCTGTGTTATTAGCATTTTTTATGCAAGAGTAACTGAAATCCGGTAAAAATTAGACCAGTTTATATTCATAATTATTGGATTTGTCACCTTTATAGGGCCTTTAATATATTCCCCATATGGCTCTCTATTCACTTAATTATTTAGCTTAATACTTTAAACCTAGCTTAAGTACTTTTTGTTTATGGCAGGACCCCGATATATTTATGATGGACAGATGGACACACAAACAGACTTTGGGTAAACCGTATGTCCCCTCCGGTTACACCGATAGGGAACTGTATACCACCAAAAAATGTGTTTTTTTGGAGGCCACATATAATAATATGTTTCCAAATAAGAAATTGCAAATTTATTTCACTAAAGAATTGTTAGCAGATAACAATCATATAATTGTAAAGCTGATGACAACACCTCAGAACGAGTCTGTGAAAGCAATAATAATTTCCAACATCTTTAGGCAAAAGGCATCATCACAGTTCTGGTATATTATTATATTTCCAATGTCATATATCGTCTCCCCCCCCCCCAAATCAACAATCAATATTGTAAACCTTAAGGCGCTGGTGTTATCATGGCTGCCATGACAAGACTTAGACCTCTATAATTCCAGTATCGGAGACAATCACATCACTAGCTTTCACTGCACTGTCTTCGAGATATATGCTGTTGAAAAGACTGCGTATACTTAAATATTGCATACTTCAAAACAATCATTAACACTGAAGTAGATCATTCGTGGAAAACATAATAATTGTCACACAATAGATTCACATACTTCTATAAAGTCCTCTTTTGTGTCGCCTTTTGTGGTGTCATAGAGAATAAATTCTCTGTAGTGCAGAAAAACACATAAACGACTTGACCCAACTTAAATACAATTATTGTTATCTCTACATATATATATATAATCACATGTTAGTAACTTGTATTGCACCTACAATTATTTAATACATTGGTATTTACATACATATACACACACAAGCGATTGCCGATGTAAACATATAGTCATATATTGTTACACTTTTGTATGTAGTATTGTGTCCAGATATGCTTGTAAAACTATGTATTGTACATGATTGACATGCAAATCAAATTACAGATGTTTATGATTTTACAATAAAACGGTTTTAATTTAATGCACGTATAACTTAATTTGTTGATATATGCATATCTATAAACGTGTCAATATTACTTGTTCAAAAGTTTAAAAATACAAATAATCGCATAGTTCTTCGAAAAAACAATAATACGCTTTTCTCAATAATTGATGAGCTCATTAATTCAAAATGTGAACTGTTAAATCACTAACAACTTAACAGTGTACTGATAAAGTATCACTATAAGCAATGTTTTGTTCACCCAGATACGTATCACTCATTCACCATGTGTTGTCGGACCTCAATCACCTCTTTCTTTTTCATAAATATGCCAGCTGATTTGTTTACTATTTACTTTAACTGTCATACACATAAACGGTCGGTGTGTTCAGCTTTATTCAAGTCGTATATGTGTACTTATCTCCATAACGCCCTGCTTTCCCTTATTGGTATATCTTTTAACTGTTTTTCTTTATCACAATGTCATGGAAATTATTATCATATATTGTAGGGATTTGAACATGATTTACAGCAGTATTCTTGGTATCTTTCTCGAGTACACAGCTTGGGACTCGCGCGAACAAGAGTGAAACACTTAGATGGCTCTGCGGGACAATTCCCTAGAAAAAAAGAAGACATTAACAACTTGCGATTCATAGTCCCGAATACAAAAATGTATCAAAATTTAAAATTAACAAACATGTGTCTATTTGTAACAAACGAAAAAGGAAAGAAAACACAGTGGATTGGACAAATTGATGATTTGTCGAACAATGATGAGACCTCAAAAACAATGTTCTTACTATCGGCAAATAGGAGACTTGAGTCCACACGAACCGACTGGAACGCCGACATAAAGGTGGGTGTATATGAAGGAATACACTTGCCCAGGCTGCAGTGCTGAAAAGAAAGCGCTAAACTGTATAGATGTATATAATTGCTTAAAAAGCGTCACCATGCGCTTAACATACATTTTCAAGAACTGGGAATAAATAAATGTATAGATATAAACTCAAAGTGAAATTGTTCTATGAGACGATCTTGGCATTAAGAAAGGTTAAACACGTAAAATACATTTAATATTGTCAAATTTGTTTTCGAAATCAGTACAGTAAAAATGATTGATTGAAGAAAAGTAAAAAATGTGAACCAACTTGAAATAAAACAGTTTTTTTTTTACGCGCTATTAAGATTAATAAAGATAAATAACCCGGTAGAATACATGTGTAAATATCATTAATATAGGTCGTAAGCTTAAAATGTGTCCTAAGTTTGTTTTTTCAAAAACAAATTAGATCAATAAAGGATTTCACCAAAAAATCAAATCACGACTAAACATGTTTATATTCTAACAACACAGTGACATATAAGCATGTGTATGTGTGCATGCTACTTAAACATACTCGTCCTAAGCCGCAGGGTGTTCCCGGAAGTGCCATCAGCCTGCTCTTGGTGCGACAGAGTCCACCTTCTGAGGGCGATGCGCACCAGAGACGCTCACAGACGCTAGACCTTTGCGAACCCGCCTAACAGAAAGAACACAATAATTTGGCTCAGTATGATTCAGTACTTAACAAAAAGGGCTCTTTATTTAAAAGGCAAATGAAAAAGATAAATACACCGCAGTATGACAAACACGTATACTGCTAAATCTTTATCACTTCATTCATTTCTTTAAATCGGTAAGTAAAATACGTTTGTTGCAAAAGCCGTCTCATGCTCTTTTAAAACGACTTTATGCCTAGATTAGTATGCATCATTGTTTTTTATTCTGAGGACTATCAAGTTAGAGAATTATGTGATCTAACACGAGATGTCAGCCAGAAATGTGTTTACAAGCTTGATAACGAAAACAATTGCAAAAAAGGTTAAACAAAAAGATGGTATGAAATGCCAATTGGTGTGTTTGCTCACATGTTAACAAAAGAAACTAAAAAATCATTGAGCAAAACATAATTGAACTTACAAACGCGTACCTCTGTATATGTTTACGGCGTTATTAAATGTGATTCGTCCGTAGATTATGTAACCAATGAAGACGCACTTAATTTGATCTTACAAATTGGATGCTTTCTTGTTTTAATAGCCGTTGTTATTCAATATTGTCAAAATATTCCCTTTTACGACTGGCTATGAACTTAATTTATAAAATAAATGTTATATTAGTATCAAGGTTATAAATATATCTCCCTCACAATGCCCACAATCTCATATCTCTATTTCACATGATAAAGCTTCAACAAACGCTAGAAGATTCCATTCAGTCTATTGATAAGCACATGAATGAGAGAGAACACAACTTATAGCAGCAATTCTTCGCTTCAATAGTTTATATAATGGAAATATCAACGCTACTTAATGACTGCGGTTTCTTTAAACAAAATCCATATTTATTACAATAAACTGGATATCCAAACACATATTATAAAGAAACGTCGTTTAAAATATTATGTCAAAAGTCAATAGTTACATTTCCGGGAACATTTTAGCAATTAATCAATGCTATCGTGAAGGCGGACAAAAATACTACATAATAACAGGTTTGCTAGAAAGTGGATGCATAGGAAAGATAACATTGGAAATATTTTGGTTGTGCACATATGTGTCGTGTTCTGAGAAAACTGGGCATAATGCTTATGCGTAAATTGTCATCCCAGATTAGCCTGTGCAGTCCGCACAGGCTAATCAGGGACGACAATTTCCACTTTAATGACATTTTTCGTTTAAATGAAGTCTCTTCTTAGCAAAAATCCAATTTAGGCGGAAATTGTCGTCCCTAATTAGCTTGTTCGGACTGCACAGGCTATTCTGGGATGACAATTTACGCACATGCATTTTGTCCAGTTTTCTCAGAACGCGACATATTTTATTAAATAAACCCCTTACATCACAAAAGCTTGAAGTTTCAGAAAACGAGAGACGGCATTGGGAATTTATGTCAACTGTCTTGCCTGGGAATCTAGCATCGGTATCGTAGTTGAATAGTTTCTTTGGAACAGTTTGTAGACACTTCGATTTTGAAGATCTGCAAAGAGCAAAACACTTAACTTTAAATGAATGTAACAAGTGTTTAAATTCACAATGCTTAGACAATTAATAAATATTGTGAATGGCTGATGCATATTATCTTAGTGGTCACAAGCGCTTGTCATGAAGAGAACTTCGAACTTGTTTAAATAATAGTGAACACTTGCATGACGTAAAACGTATTTGATGTTTGTGTTTGTTTGTGTTGCCCCGATGAAATAAGAAACAAAATTATAATGAATTATCATAAAAAAAATATAAATTTTACATATGTAATAATTATCCATCAATTGATACATACTTGATAAAGTTCTTGATCTGGAGTACGGAACAATATGAAAAATGATATGCGTTTGTGGATACCGCTGGGTCATCGGAACTAAAAGGCGCCATGACAAAATTCTTGGCTCCAGGACAGGCACTTGAAAGCCCTTCGCCGTCGTGTACAACGCCTAAACTATAAATAATATGTAATGGGTGAGGAAAGTTTGTGATGTTCAAGAATGGATCTAGTTATGTCTTGAATAATAAATGTGTCCAGTAAGCTTTGATAAAGCGTATTAGCTGTGAAGAACAGCTTCATGAATACAAATGATACCATCTGGGATTTATCAGAATGAATTGATTTTTTAAAACCTGCTGAGAGTGATTTGTTTGTGCAATTTAGGAATAAGGCAACTCCAGAAACCTTAGAGAAAACATGCATCATTATATGTTCACTGACCTTTGACTTAAAGATGCATACACTAATTAGCATCAAGAATGATTAAAAATACATTTACAAGATAAAACATGTACATTAAGATACAAATTAAGAACCAACACCATGTTTAATACCTATGGGCCACCTCATGGGCTATCACAGTCGCGGACAGGAAGTCCCCTCCGTCGTGGACTATCGAGGAGGACTTGCCGGAGGTCACATCACACATAGTCCCGACGTGTGCGAAACCAAAGAACAACAAGTAGACCAGTGATATCCATGTGTGATATCTTAACTTTTCTAATGCAATCCGAACATGATCTTATTTGTTTGTCTTTTAATAAATCATCAAATTGTTGACATATTTTTTGTTTCAAGACGCATGGATGTGATATGTGAACTCGATAGTCTAAACGGCAAATCTTCTTTCTTTGCTTTTTAATAAATCATCAAATTGTGAATCTGAATTGATTACGGCTGCTAACAGTTGCAATCTTTACCATTTTATACATTTTGCATTTAGAATTATGGACACATATAACAATAACATGTAAAAGGTCATTTAACAATGCAATTTGTTCCGCTATTACGAGTCCATTAATGGGACAACTAAAAAAGAAACACTGTCAAACAAAATTGTTGTTTTATATACTATCACAATCACCAGATGTACACGTTGTAATACATTTACAATGAAATTCCTTACCTTCGACTTTTTCCCTTCGTTTGCATAAAATATAACTGAAAATATATAAAAAAATTGTAGAGTTGCAAACACTGAATATTATAGCAAACTACCTCACTAAAGGAGTAAGAACGATACTATCATATCAACAGATTAAACAACACATTTTTTACACACGATTCACAATTTAGATACATCATTACGTAAATGTTAATGCTGTAAAGAATTGCCCTTTAACAATGCTATTTTGACATTCCCGATAACGAACATGTAAACAAGTGAGAATAAGTCTGAATAACTTGATGTTGTTTTATAATAGTATGAACGAAATATATGGATGTTTGTCTTACCTTGTTAGAAACACAGCATGATCATAGCTTGGAAGAGCTTTGTTTGCGCATTTAAGCCATCTCTGAAACCGTTTGAGCGCTCTGGTGGAACTCACAACGTGGTTGCCGTGGTTCTTGGACCATCGAGCGATGCCTTCGAACCATGCAACCTGGCGTCGACTCTTGAATGTAAAATATATCAAACAGCTGAATCTGAATGAGAAAATGTGTTTGATCATAACACAGTTGAAAGCTTACGCTGCAGTACCAGTACACTCAACATATTGTAACAGTACACGAACGGTCGAACGGTCGTTTTTGCACTATTATTCAAGATGACGATAATTACCTTAAAGCGCTTCCCTAAGTACCAGGTAAACAGTATTTTGAAGACTTTACCTGCTGTCATTGTTTTTATCCCACTTGACTTGACTAGACTAAACCGCCTTACCATGTTTTAACACGATAAGAAAACAGGTGGCGTCTAGAGAGGTTAGAATATGTTTCTCAAAATATACCAAATGACTTAGTTTTATGCCCCCGGTAGGGTGGCATATAGTGATCGCACTGTCCGTCTGTCCGCCCGTCTGTCTGTCCTTCTGAAATTCCGTCACACTTTCGTTTAGGTTTCGAAAAATGGTCATAACTTTTGCAATATTGATCATAGCAACTTGATATTTGGCATGCATGTGAATCTCATGGAGTTGCACATTTTGAGTGGTGAAAAGTCAAGGTCAAGGTCATCCTTCAAGGTCAAAGATAAAAAAAATCAAAGCGGCGCAGTAGCATTGTGTTTCTGACAAACACATCTCTTGTTTACACTCATAACCGGAATCCTTATTTGAACTAGATATCATCAAGATAATTATTTTGACCAAGTTGCATCAAGCTCGATCACAAAATGTGGTCTCTAGATTTGCAACGAGCTAAAAGTTCACGGCGCATACCGCACACCGCACGAAGCAAGACGACCGAAGCCGGACAAAGGGTGATTACAATAACTCGACTATAGCTAATAATACATTGATATAAATTCAAATATTTTCTTCATATGAACTCTTATATAAATATAAAAAAAAAAAACAATGTGCATAAGCACGAGTAAACCCATTGTAATTTGTTTAATGAATATATCGATAATATAGTATTAGAATACAATTTAATTAATATTATTTTAAATATTTTAAATGTGAACTTAACCATATATTTTATCGCCTGTTGATCATTAATTCACATTGTTAACATTGTAATTAAAATAAAAATTGTACTCCAGCAATATTTTACATATATACGCGATGTTAAATATAAACACGGCTTTAAAGCCAACGAGAAAGTTTATTACGGACATTTATTCGATATTAGTTATGTTCAGGGGCCGTTTTCCAGTAGCTTCTTAAGTTAAAAAAATAACTTAAGTTGAAATATTGCGCAATATTTATTCTTATCTCTGCCATTTTTCTTTAAACATAAGATTTCACTTAAGTTAATTTCTGGTAGCTTCATAAATTTAATAAATTTCTTAACTCGGTGTTTTTTTCTCATATATTTAAAATTAAGTTAACTTCCTTAAACTCTTAAAGTAATTTCTTAAAGAGAAATACTAAACGTCTCATGTTTTGTTTTTGACATTTCAAATTTAACTTAAGATATTTATTTAAGAAATTTCTTAAACTTAAGTGAAAACTTAAGAAGCTACTGGAATACGGCCCCTGATTATAAATGAGACTCTTATGGTCAGTGATTATCTCCGTTCAAAGATATACTTCTGATACGTAAATAGCATGCGTCCTATTACATAATTATACGTTCGGTTAACATGTCGTGTCTTACGCTTTACCTTAGCTATCAGCATATCACAGACTTGTATTTGGATAGAAAACGTCTTATCGCCAATCGTCTCATAGCGTTGATTGACCTACGTAAATGAAGAAAAATTAAATGATCGTAACATATATGAAATCATCTGTGAACATTAACATTTATTGAAGCATATATGAATTGTCTACGTATCACTTTTCTGTACCCAATAAATTCTGTTTTTAACAATCAGATATTCGCGACTAGAGTTTCATGTTTCAATATACTTATAGTAGTTTATTTCGAAACAAACGTTCGGTCACCTGAGAAAATAATGTTCATACCGCGGAAATCGGTAAGTTGTATATCAGTTGCAGATTGTTTCAAATATATAGCAATAATGAGACTCCACAAACATTATAAAGATATAATTTCATGTTCGCTTGTCTTGTATATAAGGAAAATAACCAAACCTTTACAATACAATAAATACCATGATATAAACCATAAAACAATCATTACAGCTGGGGTCAAAACAATATAGCTTAAGGGTTTATATCAAGTAGTATATTTAATTAATTGCGTTTGTACGCAACAAACTTGACTTCTGAAAACACCATAATAACATGTACAATCGCCTTTGAATAGTGTACACTGTATGGATGTGAATACAGTTTGTGTATATATACGATGGCAAACGTATATAGCAGTGAGAGCAAAAATGCTACATGCGATCGATATAATTAAACTTCTAAATTGCATTAAACGAGAAATATATAATTATTTATATTAAATGAGACGTACAAAAGCGTACGGGAGAGTGATAATGAGATTGATAAACAACATTATTTCTCTCAACATCAGGTGAATAGCGGCAATTTAGTCAATATCTTTATACAGAGTCAAACAGTGTTCGAGTTAAATTGTGTTGATATCGGAATAGTGTGAACAAAAAACCATTAAATCCTACATTTAAACATGTAAGCATCATTGTAAATGTTAGTAGTAGTAGTAGTAGTAGTAATAGCAGTAGTAGAAGTAACAGCAACAGCAGCAAAAGCAGTCTACTACAGACGCAGTAGTAGTAGAAGTAATACTTATAATCATCATCTTGATCATTATAATCATATTTAGTATTATTATCATTATTATTATCACTTGGATACTAAATAACTGACATACTTTTGTGTTTAACTCACCATAGCGAATAAAACGTTGTAGTATTGGTGCATTTTCTCTAAAGACCTTTCGGCAGAAAAGTCGTTTTCTCTCAGGAACCGCATGTAGATAGAATTGTCGACCACAAGGAGGACTTCAATGTTTTCATCAGTCTTGCTTTGAAGTTTTTTTACTAGGGAATTATATAAGAATGTTTATATTCCGCAAAACGTAATTACGGCGAATCACCACATCGTAGTTATTACTTAAACAAATGAGCATATGATTTTTAACAATATTTATCAAATTGTGTACTTTTATTGGACAACAAGCATACATTCAAGTAATGTGTTATGAGCGATTACAATAAGTGTACATTCATATTTGGTTCATGAGGGAATTTGTGACGGTTTAATTGTTTTTAATATAACCTCAAATCGCTTATATTAAAACATTTAACACAAATGTTTTGTTAATCAGGAGATCTGTTTTAATGATGATCTCTACAAACAAGAATCCACTATGTGAATGCTTGATCACAGGTTTCGTGAAATTATGGATAACATTATTCTTAATGCAAGTTTTGAAGGGCATGTTTTATACTAGGTTCGTTATAAATGTTGAGAGCTTAAATTTTAAGTTACTGTAAATGGCAACATGGTAACAAGCATTAACCCAATAGTAACTCACTTTGAGGTGGAAGGATTAAGTCGGAGTTCTGCTTTTCGACTGGATGATTATCAATGCCGGTATGCTAAAACACATTTGAAGAAATCAGAAATAAAGTATCGACAGAAAAAACATGAACGTATGTCTTATTCAATTAAAAACAGTTTTTTGTCTATGCCCGTATTAAGTCATGTATAGATATCAGACGTAAAAATAAAATTACATACAACTAAATACATTTTTGACACCACTGGCAGCATTTAGTTAAGCATTACCTTGTTATATAGTAATGTCATTAAAATTGTGCAATATTTTGGAACAGTCTACAGCGAAACATATAGTGTGTGTCCTTAAATACTTAAATGGAAATATTACCTAAGGTCCAACAAGTACGTAACAAGACGACACCGTTATAACTTCTGCTTTTATGGCATCTCTAACTCTGTTGCTTTTGTTCATTTTAATATTTACATATTGTACACTGCTTTTACCACAGCAACTATCGCCACTTACTTTGGGTGCTAATCGCATATTGTAGCTATTCCTGTGTCTCTTTATAAAATTATAAGGCGATTCGTTGAGGCGTTTATGGACCAGTTGCTGTCGTATCTGACTTTCGGGTAATTCTTTCCTTCTCGAATTGTGTAAGTGCAGAAAACGATTCAGCAATCGTAGTAAAATGCAGGTCCTTATTTTCATATGTTTACTCAAACATGTATTTGTTTTCAGTATACACTCAATGTCAGTTATGTACTGACG
This sequence comes from Dreissena rostriformis, assembly GCA_007657795.1. Classification (NCBI taxonomy): domain Eukaryota; kingdom Metazoa; phylum Mollusca; class Bivalvia; order Myida; family Dreissenidae; genus Dreissena; species Dreissena rostriformis. The sequence goes on along the minus strand of VMBQ01002904.1, from coordinate 89,542 downwards.
ATCATTTCGTTGTATGTTGCGTACACGTTTGGTGCTGTTAAATTTGCCATTGTCAATGTTTTGAAAATAATATCGGTAGAATGAAGATGTGGTATCCTTGCATGTATTCTCGAAGTACGGCATAGTATTGTTTCTTTCATAAAACTCTTGGAGCAATCCTTTACAAACAAAACAGGTGTATCAGTATCAGCTCTATATGCAACACAATATTGGAAACATTATACGTATGCAATGATAAAATGTTAAATTTTGTCTTGAACAAATTATGGTATGGGTCAAAATAAAAAGTATACAAAAGTTAGAATTATTTCTATGTATTTAATCAACGTTTTAAATTTTAAATTCCAAATATTCTCATTTACTCAAACCAACATTATTAACGGAGTCGTATGTTTCGTACGAATATAATATTACACATGTTTGTAAGAACTAAATGAACACATAGTTTCTCTGACATTATTTCGGCGAATCAATACGCAATTAATATGTGAATATAAACACACATGAACACATTTGTAGATCATTTACGGATTTCTCCTTAATCTGCATGAATGTTACATAAGATTATTGGAATGAATTATGTGCATTTTTTAAGTTTATTCTCTGTATACCCTTACCAGATAATCGTCCGCAATGAATTATTTGCATGCAAACGCAGACCAGAATGCATGCATCACGTATTTCCATGTTTCTGGGCCTCAACGCTACAAACGCGTATGCAACTATTTCCCCACTGAATCATAGTTCCGTTCTATTCCATGTGATAAAGCAAATATATTTTTTCTCAATGAACTGGTCTTGCAGCGTTCAGTTTATCACGTATAACCGATACCAGTATTTCATTGGTTATAAGCAAACGCGGGGGCTGATAGTTAAGATGCGCGCGAACCAAATGACTATATCTATACGATGCCGACACAAATCTACGACGCTCAAAGGCAATAATGAAAAAGTCCTATGAAACCCCACGCTAAGCGGGTCTCAAATGCTTAAACACTGTTATTATTTCATTATTTAACCCTAAAATGGATTGTTTCCAAGAATATCATGCACCATTATGAGAAAAGCACGCAGTGTTTTGTTACAACTCTCTGCTAGTCAGGCATGAGAACTATCAAAATAGACCTTCCTACTGAGCGGTGCACGCGATGTTTAGTATCATTCATTAATCTCCTATAGCGGGCCAGCCTATGAAACTGAAATTATTTTTGTATTTGGAAATGATCAAAGACATAACATTTATGTCATGAAATTTAGAGCTATATTATATAAGATACTATAAAAACTTGATTTAGTATTAGCGTTTGTATTTCCAAGTACTTTGTGATCTAATAAAAGTATTAAATGGACTTCCTTCTAACACTATATTCCTTTTAATCAATGTTTATTGAGATTCGAATATCAGTTCAAATGTTTATAACACACACACACACACACACACACACACACACACACNACACACACACACACACACACACACACACACACACACACACACACACGCACACACACACACACACACACACACACACACACACGAACAAACCTAACTGGGGGCCCCGCCTTGGAACGGTCAATGCAAGTATTAAATTAAATTGCATATATAATAAGGTCAATGACAACAAAAAAGATCGATGCAAACAGACTTTGATATCTTTTGGCAATTCATGTTCATATCATGCTTCATTACTTATTATCTGGCAATTGGTCGTTTAGGAACAAAACAAGAATTACGTACATATAAAGTATAAAAAGTACATATCTTCAAAAGCCCAAATTCCAAAAAATAACCATTAAATTAAGTTTCTTTAAAAAGCACATTTCCAATGAAGATTTCGTATAAAGTTTGGAAGTGTTTTTTGTTTTTGAAAACTGTGATTTTACACGATTAATTGCGTTTTGTTTATAGTCAGGTTTCATTGGACTGACATGTCATATTTACTAGAAATGGCGCGGCAGAGGCCGACGCGTATCCCCACGCCGCAAAGATGTTATATTTAAAGGCAATTTCGGGTGAGCAAGGCCTATGTTGGTGGGGCCCCGGGGTGGGTTATGTGGACATGTATGGTCGAGATAGACCGTGTTGTCATAAGAGATGTTCAGTATTAATTTGAAGTCAATTGGTGAATAAATGAAGAAGTTATGTTAAAACAAAAAATTTGGTGGGCGTGGTCTTTGTGGGCGGGGCTCTAGGGTTGGTAATGGGGTCATGCATAGTTGAGATTGACCATATTGTCATAAGAGATGTTCAATATCAATTTGAAGTAAATCGGTGTAGAAATTAAGAAGAAGATGTAAAATTAAATAAACTAGAGTGTTAACAAGGGTTAACTAGAGCCATATACGGAAAACTGACCCGCCTCCCACAACTTTTGACCCAGGGGTCAGATCAAAATTCCAAATAGTGCACCGTCGCACATATGCTCATAGCTACCATGTGTGTAGGTTTCAAGGTTCTAGTGCTAATTATGTAGGAGGAGATAGTGTCCAGGACGGACGGACAGACAGCGGAGATCAATACAATATCCACACGCTTTTAAAGGGATAATGACACCATAAACGTCGATGTTAAGAGATGATGTCATCATACATTCTGATTATAAAATGACGAGTATTCAGTTAAGATAAGTAAAGATAACATGGGTATATACATATTTATTTGCCGTACGGTTTCGAAATCTTCTGGACAAAACTTCCTATAAAAATATAATAACATAGTATAATGCCATTGATAATATGTGAAGGTACTTGGTGACGACGTCATTTCGTGATAACATAATTATAATATAGAGAATAATAGGTTAGTGTTGATTATAGATCAGGTTTATCATGCGAGGCTTAGAAAACAAAAAGCACGAGCCTCAAATGTCTTGAAATAAGTTAGAAAATCGAATCAGTGACACTACATTTAAATGTAAACCAACACAAATTTCACGCAATGTTGTTTTTCTCTGTACGCTATTTTCACCATACTCTCTGGTTTTGTGAAAAAAACAGAATCCAAAAGGAATAAGCTTATTGTTGGTCTGTACAAAATGACTGGGCACTGCATATTTATGCAATTTATGAATCTTCCAGTAATGACAATGAGTAGACATCGTGTTTGTCTTGCATTAACAGTAACTGAAGATGACATTTTTTAGCAATTTCGTTTTGCTCAAACTCATATGTGATTTGCTTTAATTTGATTATGATATATTCGCTTATAATCAATCGACTATAATTTCTCTGTGTTATGTTATGCAACTAACATGATGATATCATCAATATATTATGGATAACCTAACTTAAGATTAAGGCATTAAGACTTTTTTGTTTGTATATTTATTGATGATTACATGTTTTGTAAATCATGCCACTCTTTCTATGTTAAACATGCTTTGTGATTATTGTATAACTATGTTGTTCGAATCTTCGATATCGGAGGAAATAAAGGATATATATATATACAAAACGACAACTGTGTATATGTAAAAGTAGGAGGATTGCAAATACAAAGAAAATCGAGATTCTAATCACCAATCCATAATTTTATATTCTCGGGAACTGATCAGGCAAATTATAACTCACGAATGACCCGGGTCGCGTGGCAGTGATATATACGACTTATTAGCAACCGTTACATAAAATGCAAACGTTTTCTCAGCCTCAGTTACCCATATACTTATAAACAAACTGCACCCATCGTTTCGTACGTGCACATTACCGACCAAAATACAAAAAATAGCATTTACATCGGTTTAATTACAACGATGTGGTAATTATTTATCATAAACATGTGATAATGTTTTGCAGTGTGTAACACCTCATTTGCTATCATGAATGCATATAAGAAGCATGTATGTATAACTATATAAACAATAAGTCTTGCTTAATCAATATTAAGGTTCATAAGAGTGAATTTTGTAAATAAATGGTTATGTAAAAAATGGATTTAGTGTTTTCAACTTGGAATGTCTGAGAATATTTAAATATTCGGTAAATTTGTCTTAAACTTTGATTTTTTTGTGAAGAATACCATGGGCATAGGAAATACGCGAATGGAGAACAGATAATCGAAATGTCGTATCGAAATACTAAAACTTTAACGAAAAAATAAACGTCTTTTTCTGATTTCTAAAATATCATGATATTAAAACAATAACATGACATAAAAAAGCGGCTAACCTTTGAAGCTAGCTTATAGTTTTTGGTGTTCACATTCTTGAAATTCATGAAACAATGAATACTTTTTGTGGTCAAATCATGCCGTGTTCATCTGAAATATTACTAACGACAATATGTGGAAGTTTGGACCATGGCAAATATCTGCTGAAGATTTCTAATGGTAAGTGACTGATTGACAGGCTTTAGGTTGCAATAAGGTTTGCCATTCAGCAAACTAGGATTTCTTTAATTGGTCAAGTCTTGTGAACAAGTTTTTATAGATAAAGAATGACGAGGTTAACTATAAACACACGTTGTCAGTTTGTCTCAGAATATCTTAATATAAAAACTGTTCAATTTGGATTCAAGAACAACAGAATAGTGCGTTCAAGAGGATTTCAATTGAATGGATTTATGTGGGAATTTTGAATTGTCTTCGTTTTTTAGACATGTTAGAGACACGAACATATTTCCACATACTAATGAATAATGGACGGTTTTGTAGACCTTCTCTCTACATGTTGTGTCTCTCATTTACGTTATGTTAGTAGTGTTTCAATAGGTTAACTTGTTTGATTTGCTACCAATAAAATAAATATACCAGAAGGTCCCTTGTAGTCTCGTATATACTAATGTACCGCTAGAAAGATCGAATTACCCATTAGAACATTAAAAATGCTAAAATATTGTTTAAGTCTTAGAGCATATGGTATATTGTTATTTTGTGTAAAATGTGGGGTGTTTTTCTAAGGCATATGACAAGGGTCTCTAATAAATAAAATGTATGCTCTTTACGTTTCACTTTTCTGAGTTGTATATGAAGCAATGTCACTTATATACCAGAAGTGTTGGGCACAACTGCTTCTTCGTAACCAGAATAGGAGATTGTTGCTTTAAGCTCGTATAAACCACATTAACAACTTCTATCAAACCAACCAATGCGCTTAACATTAAGCATACTGCTTAAATTTGCAATATCAGTACAATCTATTATGTGCAAAGCTGTTTATTACAGTACTGTAATAAAGGGCAATCTTTCTTATGAAGATGTGACACATTTCAGGTTTATAACTATGTATTGTAACTGAACTGATGCAAACGGATAAAATAACGAACCGAACGAATTTAAGTTGCTCCCATTAAATTGATTTCTAGGTGGACCTTGTCAAGCGAATGCACAGAAAAACGGATGTTGTCATGTGTTATATAAGGAATTGTTTTGAGGGGGTAGACAGAGAATATTACAACTTATTTTGATTTAAAAATCCTATTTCGTTCTTTGTGTCACTTTATTAAAGTTTGCATATTGATACTTCAATGGACATTTAAAGGACGTTCTTAAATTGGGTCATGATTTTATCTAACAAATATCATATGAAACCGCCACTAAACTATCATTACCACTTCTGGAGCAGACTTATCAGGGCGCATTAAAGGTTTATTTATGTCCATCATTCCGGATCAGAGCATAAACACCAAGCTCGCCGCGAGAAGGGTGATCTGGGTCCGTAATCACCAATCCATTCTTAGATTATAAAAATATAGAATAGATTGATAACCAAGAAAATACGTTCAACTTAATAATATATATATAGGTAATAAGTATTGCTTATGTCATAAATATATTATTCTTAATCACTGTAAATTGTTCTAAATGAAGAATAGTGTAGTAAGAGGTATCTAGTTTCGTGTCATACTGAAGTGTATAATAGTTAATACTATTAATATTTGTATTTTAAACATACGTCTAAGCATTTTTCGGTGAATACGGGCCCCGGTCTCGTCCTTCATGGTGAATAAATACGGGCCTCGGTTTGGTCCTTTATGGAGAATAGTCGAAGTTTTACTCATATGTCGTATCGATTTGGTAACAAAAATCAAACGCGAAAGTGTTCATGTCTGCCGGACCAAGGTCTAGTGTTTACATCAAATATCTTTTATAGCTACACTATACGTTGCCTTTTCACTTTCCGAATACACTTGTTTATTATATAAATGCATTAATAGATTGTAAAATACACATATGTTTCAATACATTTTCAAATTCTTTTAAGGACTTATTTCTTTTAATTTCTAAGTTGCAAAATTCGCCTACTGCTCGCTACCAGGTGTGTATGCAACGACAAATAAATACGCGATTGAAGGAATTTCCTTGAAAAATTAATCAGACATTTAACTTTTAATACCGGTAAGCTGTTTTAGTAAAGACCATATTACATTTTTGGGATAGACAATATAACATTAATATGTTAATATATATATAACCGGTCAGCAAATAAAGACTTTATATTTAATCAGACATATATCTTATAAGCAAGAAAATGTATTTTCGCCAATTTCATTTGAACACAGTCAGGTAATAAAACTATGAAAACCAACGCAACGTACGGTGAACATCGTCAAGTATGAGACACCAGATAAATAGATAAATGGAAAATATGTGTAAATTATTACTCCAGACGTTATGTTCCAAATCAAAATAATTACGGGGCATTTCTGAATTAGTGTGAGGTAATGACACAAGACGCTAACTAGGCTCAGAGGTATAACCAGAACAGTTAATTGATATCTCATAAATAACTCTAGCCATATCCTAATATACCTAACTCGTCCACGATATTCTATAAAAAGGCCAATAGTTACTGTAATTGAAATAAATTACATTTATTCCAGTACCAAATGCAAATGGCAATACTGATCAAGTGTGTGATACTAAATGTAGACTGGCACTCCTGAACATAAGTCATATGAGTCTTTTAACAATTTTGATCAGCAGTCAGGGGGCGGAAATCTGCTTAATTTGTGTGACGTCACTTAGTGTATATGCTATCACATGTCGTTATGATCTTGTGCCTTTAGCTCATGAATGCGTGTATGGGTATGTGACGTATATTTAACAAAGCATGTGAACATAGTGAAAATGCACTACTCCATTGGAACATTGAAAGACATTAGAAAAACGAAAAAAGGAAAGCGAAGAAAAGTGGTCACATAACTCTGTTTATTACCTTGTTTCTGTACAATAACACACTCTGGAAGTTCAACGGCACTAGTTTAAGTCTGTATGAAGTGCCTATACACAATTCAGACTTATAATTATTCAGACGATAATTGTGTATAGTAAGTTTTTGCTATTTTATAACCATGCAACATTTCTGTGTATGCCTGTATATGTCTGTACGATTCATTTGTATTAAGCTTCAGCAATCCAATCATAATATATTACATCAATGACCTGTGTATTGACTGGTAAAGTTTTAATTATTCACTTTTAGATGGAGGCGATCTTTGTAAAGAAACAAATAATGGCAGATACTCAAGTACTTTAACTTATTCCAGAAGATAAATACCTCAAGCATACATTGCATTTTCCCATTCAGTAAACAATTTTTCAGGCCATTGCATTCAGGCGTCTAATACCGCAGATTCAAATATCATTGACACTTGTCATCACGTATTTGAGGACTCAACTGCCATATGACCTTATAACGGTGTTATGTTAAGCTTGAGAAGATGGAAGCTCCAATTATGTAACTTAAAAACCAAACGCAGCTTCACAAACAACAGTTGAACCGACTTTGGTAAATAAAATATGCGTCTCCTGATACATGCTATCATTTATTTTTAGTGTCCCTCAAATGCGCTCATTTTGCTTTAATTCGTGAGTAATTATTAATAGTAAGTATATAATAGGTATTTGAACAATTTCATTTCTCTGGTTGTCCTTAAATAGACATAATTAAGCAAAGGGTAACAATAATTTCTCTCCTGATAATGTTTATGTGGTGTATTTGTTTCTGTGTTCTTCAAGTTTTAAAGAAAATCCTTAACATTTATTTTTTTCTCTAAGCTTAATGAGTAACTAAAACATTAAACCTTTTGTTATTTGTTGAATATGTATAAAGCTTAGAATAAAAAATATAATTAAAAGCGTCGTTAAAAGGGATGTGTAATTAATATATGATGTTTGAATGTTTTGTCTTGTTTGAACAATGTAGATTATAACGCGTTTAGACTAAAAGGGCCTCATCTGACAAAAGGCCTCTTTTCACACTTAATTTTAAACAAAACAATTTCATTAGAAAATGAACTATATGACAAATGGTGCATGCATTTTTATCCTTACTGTTTTTAAAGAAAATATTAAATTGCTGGTGAGAAAGTGTGCCATTTGACATATGGCTCATTCCACACCTCAAGATTGGTATTCTTTAATTAATACTGAAATAATAATGAACAGTAAAGTGCTTTTACGCCTAATGTTAAAAAACGTTAGTAAACCGGTAAGTTTGAAGAAAAGTTATACATATTTAATTGTAGTTGTTAAAATTATCAGGAGCGAGTATGCGTTATGTGTACATGCCGTTTACGTAAACAGCATGCACTGCAATCAGAAAATAATACTTTTAACATATTGTTTACATTTTTTTTGCCAGCATATACAATTGATCGTGTTCTGTTTCAATTTGAATTACAAAAGACTTCGTATTTTGAAATTATAATAGTGTGCTTGTGCACCCAAGCCTTCTATTTGACAATAAAAAGTTTGCATGAAGGCCCCATAATATATATTACGATGACCTGGCGAGTGTATTTTATGATGTATGTTTCTAAAACAGGAAAAACAAGTATTTACTTCATTTCATCCTGCATCAAATAAGTTGTAATTATGTTACTCCGGTTACTATTCAACCATTCTGAAATTAAATTGAAATCAGATTGATTTGAAATTATCTTGCTAATCACTTTGAATTACAATTCTGTGACGTTAATTTCTTTTTACGCGTGTGTGTTTGTCAACCGAGGTAAACCCTATATGCGTTGCATTGACCGTGCCAATGCGGTGACCAAATCTTTAATAAGTGTTATTTATAAATGTTGTGCAATATGCATTGCCCGATATTGTATTGTATATTCTTCGATGATTGCTTATTTCGATCTTGTTAAAATTGATAATTCGTCCTTTTCAATACTGAACCAAAACATTTAAACGTAGAGTGTGTATACCGCTTCTGATGATCAACAAAAAATGATAGCACAAATATTGACCAGACATTGCTACTCCTATGAAAAGTAATATTCGCATAAAACGCACTTTTCCCGTTACGTGCATACTAAGTTTCATGATAATTGGATACTCGTTTTGAGTAATTTATCCTTATTGTGGTTGTGGTTTATTGATGTAACAGTGACCTTACCATGAGCAAAGCCGTGCATAAACCTCGCATTGTCGTTTAAAATATACATCAAACAACTTCAATAACGTTTGAAATATACTAGTAGCACGATACAATTTTGCGGACTGAAAAACAAACTGATGTTCAGACAAACTAACGGACAGTCACGTTTCTTAAAACCGACAATGATTGCTGAAACCCTGACTTTTAGCGGAGTGATAATGAGAAAAACATAACATTGATAAATTTCAATTAAAGCGGGAATCATGTTGTTGTATTTTTTCTTGTCATTTGTATAACATTTACGTAATTCATAATTTCGATTATACAACAAATGTAACGATTCAATCCACTTTGAAGACACACATATTCGTTGACATTTTCCTATTTAGGTACTGAGCAAATTTGGAATGGAATTAAGACGAGTTTTCATTCAATTTCATGCAAAATGTACAACATTGAAACTCCAGAAACTCTATCAGAAGAAAATCGTTTTATGAAACATCATTTTATTAAATTTCTTTAATAATACTACATTTTTTAAATATTTTCAAAGAATATAACTACACAAAATAGTATTACATTCCGTTAGTTACGCTATCATTATGTGTTTTAGTCGTTTGTTGTTTCATCTACATAGGGTACCTCTTTTTTGTATATTTGAATGTTGCTTTCTAAGAATGTCAAGTGGTTGTCTGGTTTACAGGTTGCTTTCTAAGAATGTCAAGTGGTTGACTGGTTTGAAGGTTGCTTTCTTAGAATGTCAAGTGGTTGACTGGTTTGAAGATTGCTTTCTAAGAATGTCAAGTGGTTGACTGGTTTGAAGGTTGCTTTCTAAGAATGTCAAGTGGTTGACTGGTTTAAAGGTTGCTTTCTAAGAATGTCAAGTGGTTGACTGGTTAAGTCCCCTAGGCGTATGTCTATATAGGCTCAATATCCACACTAACTCCATTATCGATATCGTGTTATCAGCCAGCAAAGCCAGAGTTCGTCGAAATGCAAATGAAAACTTAAATTGTTCTGTTTTCAAATTATTTAGAAAATAACTTTTTCTATCTACAATGAAGTTTTTGTTACTACAGTTTAAAAATATCTTAAATAAAAAAAGCTACATTCAATACCCATCAAATTGGTGTATATGGCCCCGCACTTTCTATTTTGTGTGCTATGAAAGTAACAGCAGAGCTACTATTTTATTTAGTTTAAGAAAATTACATATCATGGATAATTAATAACCAAATACTCGGAACGAATTCATTTATGTTCAAGATGAAAAAAAAAAACAATCAGTGGTGCCTATACCTTATTATACGCATGTGATAAAATTATCCGTCTTTTTTTGGACTTGCCAAATTATAATGTGATTTTAGAAGAAATATTATAATTCATTTTAAAACATTTATTCTTTGACGTTCTTTGAACAAAAATTAAAAATATGATGTCTAGAGATTAAGAGTTGTATTTTGATGTTATGAAGAAGTAAAATGAACACAAATTAATATGCTCTGAAGAACAGTCCAAAACTATCCTCTAATATAGACCCAAATGTTATAGTCCCTGAAAATAAATGAATTGGTGGGACCTTGAAAGAAAGGTATTAGTGCATTAACATACTGGAGCTTTATCGTCTTAAAGCGGGACTGTACGATTTTCATATGTGTAAATTTGTAATATATTGATACAAATATGTTTCAATAACACAAAATAGGCAAGAAAAAAATTATACATTGAAGACGAATTTCATAAAATGCAGCAAAGACAAGTTAGCGCTTATTAAAGCCGATGCCGACACTTCTTCTCGTATTTGTTAGGAAACAAAATTGTGTCTTTGTGTCGTAGGAATGAATCTGCACTAAAACTAAATTTAGATTCACATTGTACACGCATGATGTATATGCTGGCGAATTTGGCTGGAAGCCATTTTCGATTTCAGATTTAAATATCTGGCTAATTTCGCATTTTTCGACACATGTTCTTCTTAACTTTTATTTTAATTTATATTGAAATATATGTATACTAAGTTTTAACACATTTTATAAAAATTCATAAATATTTGACAAAATCGTACAGTCCCGCTTTAAGTAAAGCTACATCCGACTTATGGACTGTAAATCGTGTGTATGTATTCATGTATGTACCTTTATATATGTATGAACGTAAAGATAATGTAATAAAATTAAATGTTGCAAAACATATACGATCTAATATTTATTACAAAATTAAAGCGAACTTTAATTTGAAACCAAATTGTGAACAAACTTTAGGACACTTCCGTGTTTGTTAAGGATTTGGGAAAGTTTTTAATATCATATCGGAGATTCAAATAACATTATGCACCGCATACTTAAGCATATCAATTGACAGCGGGTAATGTCAATACAGTCCACACAAAAAGGCACCGAAATGAGCATAACATTGCACATAATACGAGTTCGAAGGAAGGTCTGAGGAATCATCAAACTAAATTGATCCACATTTAGATGGAGAAAGTTATTTTCAAAGAAACCGATTCCGGTGTTCAAGAAAACTTACAAGTTCTTCTATTAAATCCCTTGAGGCTACTGCATCAATCGCGATTCAATCGTAATTTTCCATTCAGTTAACGATTCATCTGACTGCTTCGTTGGGCCGACTCAACTAGCAGCTACACATATCATTAACATTCGTTCAACGTGTTACCATTCGAGACAACGCTTGCATAATGATATTGTAATGTTGTGACGTGTTTAACTGATGGAGATAACTGCTTCATGATTAAAAAAATGTAATTGAATAATTCAATGAAGCATTCACACAACACAGTTTTTACAAGATTATGGAAAACAGAATACTTGTTTAATGTTGCAAACACTCGTTAATTACCAATTGATCATTAATAACGTGTCTAATTTCGCATCAACGCATACACATTTCGTAATTTAATAAAATTACCGGTTTTATTAATAAACAACCTTATTTCAATAAAACATTTAGTTTAATTAAACCATTAATTTCCTGTTCGAATATATCTGATCCCAAAATCTTGTTAAATTGATTTTTTTTAAATGTTATATTGAACAAAAAATACGTTGACATCCTTAATTATCTGTGACATTTACAAAATAATATGCACAACGATATGTCACATTCACAATTATACTTCTCCAGAGAAAAACAAAATATCATGATCAATATGTTAACAACTAAGCATGCAAATTCCCAGAACTAGCTACATATTAACAATATTGTAATGTATTTGCACTAGTGTTTTTGTAAGTAAAAAAGAAGAGTATAAATGCAGAATGATCACATATTTGCCTTAATTCAATGAAACGCGAAACATAAGTGCATTTAGTAATACAATAATTTGAGATGAGGCTGTATTATTTTATTCATTTGCAATATTTTGCGTAAAATGATATTAATGTTAAATGATCAAACCATTGAAGAGTTTTGTTTGGTTCACGGACTGACTGACACCGATCTTGAAGATAACATTTACAAGAAACATACGCAAACTTCCGAAATATGAATGCCGTGACATTCCAATAATTAGATACACTAACATGCAAACAAAATAAGGAAGTACTCAAAGTGATATGAAGGGTCGCTTGTGAAACAAGACGTTCCCAATCCCCATGGGGCGACGACTTCGTCCGTTCTCGGCACTGAATATTTCAGAAAATTACAAACTATAGCACATTAACATATTAATGTACTTATATACTTCGTTCATACATTTGTATTCCTTTATGAAGTTGTTAAGTGGTTTATCAATTTATCATTGTGAAATGTCAAAGTGTGTACGGGTAGGTGTGGGGACAGAATTAAAGCAATCCGTCCTTGTACTGAGTGTAAATTTATTTATATATTCAACAAATTACCGACAATTATCGTAAATAAAAAAATAAACAAAGGAACACTCCAAGTGCAGCAGAAAGCGTTCTTTCTAATCGTAACTACGAGATTCTTCGAGATGACCGATTGCCAAACAGCTAGACATATGATAAACACCAACACCAATGAATATAACTGGCAACCTGGAACGGTCAATTTAAAGCATATTCATTAATGAAGGCTTAGGACCTGTTTTAGGCGCCCAGTGCATGGCCCATATTCCTAAAACAAAAAAATTGACACGAAGTGATTTTTGCTAGCCGACTATAACACTAGACATTAAAGAAACTGGCAGCTCAAACAGAGGAAAAAATGTAGTACAACTGATCATTATAAAAAGGCCGTGTATAATTTTACAAAAAGTAATTTTCTTTGCTACCTGATAGTTATTTATGTCACCGACTTCTGTTTATTGAATGATAAAATCAAACTGATGGGTTGTGCAGTTTGTTACTAATTAAATTCATTTTACACAGTATAATAAAAAAGGATCGTGTATACGTTTTCACGAAATGCAATTCAATAGTATAT
>VMBQ01002904.1:61354-75551 GCA_007657795.1 Dreissena rostriformis | reverse complement strand
GTGTGTGTGTGTGTGCGTGTGTGCGTGTGTGTGTGTGTGTGTGGGTGTGTGTGTGTGTGTGTTTGTGTGTGTGTGTGTGTGTGTGTGTACTGTATCATGGCTGGCGTTGACTACCATTGTTGAATTAAGTATTAAAAACAGATACATGTCACATGTGTACACAAAACATACACACATCCGGTCTAGGTCTCCATTGTTTATCCCATTATGCAAGGAGCATTAATGTAAGTATAGATTAGTTGACTAAAGATGACTTTCCAAGGGTAATATCGCACATGGTCACCGTGAATGCTGGTTAGCGAGTATTTCTCGGACGAAATATAAGGTTTTTCTGGGATTACTTCGTTAATATTAAAAAAATATGAACAGAACAGAGCATAGACATGATACATTTTATTTGGTTTTATACATAAGTAAATCGTCTTAATACATATAATATACAAGTTAGTATTAAGAAATATGGAATGACAAATTTACTGATATATACTGATTCATCTTCAAGTGAATGTAAACAAAATAGTTGTTTGATGTGCGCATGCGTCTGTACGAGGCCTGTAAAGGGAGGTAATTTTACACTGTACTGGAGTATTTTTCGGACATTTATATAATCTGAGTATATGGAAACAAATTAGAGTTTTAGTAGTCGTATAATAAGTACAAGTATTGTCAAACAATTATTTTTAAATCAAATGAGGGGTTTATTCCTTAAATAACCATGCAAACATTAACCTAGATGATAGAATATTGAATATATTAAAAGAAATAGAAACACGGCTATTACTAGTTATTCAAGAGAGATAAATCCAACAAGTGAATTTATAATGGTAAATTATATTTGTTTTCCTTTCATGGACATGTTAACTATCAATCTGAACGCTTCGGGCAGTGGGCTACACCACACCGTCTACAGACGATCGAAGTTATGGCGGAATAGTCCGAGGATTCCCGATTAGTTAACTATGTACATTTTGCAAGCAATTCGGATATATGTGTGCGACAAAGTCCGATGAGTTTAAAATGTAAAAAAATACTATAATAATTCAAATAATGTGTGCGTGTTGATCACATCAGTTTCCATTTGAATATTAGGTTTTAAAAAGCAAATGAGATCTGCTGTTTTGTACTAGACGAACGAAAATCTCAAGAAACCAGGTCCGGTCTCATTCAGTGCCTTCTTTACGCATGCACGTGCTTATTAATATCCCCACGCAGAAGTATCATTACACTGAAACGAAATTTGTTAACAGTGCAATTTAAAAACTAAAATATTTGCACGATTACGAATTGCTGCTGTCAATTTAAAAAAAACAAGCGTCTGTAAGCAGGGGACGAAGCAAATTGTGTTTATGGGTTTCAATAAACGAAAGAAATGGAACGTCCTGAAAATACTGCTGTCCACGAAATCCTCGCTAACAGCCTGTATATATCATTTTGTTTTAGGGTGTGTTCCGTTGTCGTATGAATTAAGATAAATCATACGACAACAGAACACACCCTAAAACAGAACACACCCTAAAAACCCCTAAAGGCAAAAAATGCTCTGTTTTAGGGTACGAACGTTATAGAATTTTCGTCAATTATGCAACACTTCTCTATTTGCACCCCTTTTGTTGTCTCTTTAAATTTGAGTAAAATGTGTTCAGTATATGTTTCTCTGGTTATAAGTGTAATGATTTATCTTTAATATCAACTATTTTCAAACATTATGAACCAAGAAAGCAAACAAAACAAATGACAAATGTAACACTCAAATACGAAAAAAATCAAGAACGAGTGTAGAGTTTAACAACATTTATAAAATAGTTTGTTGAGTCTCAGTGCACAGTGGACGTGTTTTTGTGCTCCTGTATTTATGGAATTTATTCAAAATCTAATATAGGTACGTTCCTGACAATTGATTTATGCATGGTTATATCGCATATCAGGAAGATACCACAAATAAAACAATTTTGAAGTGTTTGAGCTGACGAAGATATCGGTTATTTAACGAATTATGAACATTCTGGATATTTTTTCGTGAACTCGTGTACAACATTGAGCGTGGTTGTGCTTGTGTCGATTACTATTAACCCATTTATGCCTAGTGGACTCTCCCATCCTTCTAAATTGGATCACTTTTTTTTCCAAAATTAGGGATGTCTAGTATATTTATTTCTATATTTAGAATTTTTCTTACAGAAATTCCTTTAAGCAAACAGCGCAGACCCTGATGAGACGCCGCATCATGCGGCGTCTCATCTGGGTCTGCGCTGTTTGCCTAGGCCTTTTTTCTAGACGCTAGGCATAAATGGGTTAAATCGGATAACGCCTTCTCCGGCACGGATAATCATCGGTCAGTTCTCTCGAGCGCTTCTATATCCTTTGCCGATGTGACCATTTTGCATAACAATTATAGTTACATGTATACGATCTGCTCACAATTAAAAAGCTGTATGTGAACAATAATAAATAGTTTTATAGTTTATTGGCTATGAACGGTGTAAGTTGACATGACCGGAAAGAAAGCGGACAAAGGAAGAAGCGTCTCCGGACAGTGTGAGTGGACAACCTGACAAACTACACAAAATGGCATCCAGTGCGTCCGCACCAACAACACCAGCACTGCATGATAAATCGTCTGGAACGGGTCCTTATTTGCCTGCACACTAACAATTTCTCGCACGCCAGTTAATACGGATACTAACTAGCCAGCACCTAAGCCAATCACCTGCTGCGCCCCAGAGCGGCGGAACTACATACTCACCGGTGGGTAACCAACTCGATCAGGTACCTCCCCACATTGATGCAAACACGATTAATGCCAATCTTGTTTTATTACATTCAATTGAAGAAGGACAGGGAAAGATTAAAATTAGAGTAAATAAACTCGATTAAATCGAAATTGACGTTCAAAGGATCTCCTGTAAGTGACACAAGTGGAATCAAAAGTTGTAAAACTTTAAACCAAGATATCAAATACCGAAAAAACGGATCTTGAAGAAAGCAGATCATTTGATAGAGAAGTACACGATGGTGTCTGCACTAAGCACCAAGATCTTCTCAGCAGCTTAACAACTTTGCAGAATAAACATTCACAGTTGTCCGAAAATTTGAAAGACCTTCAAGCGCGATATATGCCGCGACAATTTGCTCTTTCTCAATTTTGAAGAGGGGAAGTCGTTTGAATCCACAAAATCAGACAATTGTATGAGCAAAATACACCAATTTTGTGAACAGCAATTACACATAGATGACCCAGTAATCAAAATCAAAATCGATCGCGCACATCGGGTCAGTAAATTTGTACAAGGGAAAAACGACAAATAGTGGTAAAAGTCAATTTATATGGTGAAAAACTTTAAATTAAAAATTAAATACACGAACCACTTCCCGCCAGTACATACCGTGTCAGTGACCAGTTTCCGAAGGCTATCCAAGAACGAAGACTAAAACTCGTGCCCTACCCGATACAAGCCCGGAAGGACGGAAAGCAGGCGTCGCTTCCGTACGACACGCTTTACATATTGTTTGTGGACTGTTTCAGGGCCTTTTATCGAAATAAAATTACAGTGACTTTGTAAATTGTATTAAGACATTCTTATTCTCACGGAAACTTAGAATTCCACATAAGCAAATACGCACATGAATAATTGTAATAGTTTGTTCATGTCCCCGTCCAAAATGTGACAAAAAGCAAAGCGAAAAAGTGGCGGTGTTGTAGTATTTGAAGAAGAAATATTCAAATGAAATAGATCAAGTTAAACTCGACACTAACGGAATATTATGGTTTTAACTGCAGAAACAGTCATTATGTTTAGGAAATGACAGTTATGTTGGTGCATGCTATATAGAACCATGTGCATCAATTTTTTGTTGAAATGTAAACTCGCCGTTATTTGAATTAGATTTTTTTTTAAATAACGTCTGATGTACTTATCACCAGTCATCAAGTTGTAATCATGTTAGTGTGTGACCTTAATGCAAGAGTGGACGAGCGGCCGGACATAATTGAACATATTAATCTTGAAAGTTATGTTCATATACCTGTTTATGATGTTCCGCTTGAAATAATTACAGCTCGCTCATCGTTTGATAGGCTTGTTAATCAATTTGGTAATAAGTGCTTGTCACTTTGTAAAGAAAATAGCTTATTGATTGTTAGTGGTAGAGTAGAGCCGGGTCATTTTTCATGTTTTAACTGAACTAGGAGTTCTTTGGGAGCCAGTGTTGTAGATTATGTTATATTTTATTTTAATCTATTGCCATATATCTCTAGCTTTAAAGTGAGTGACCTTACAGAATGTTCAGACCAATTGCCCAATTGATTTAATTCTTACATTTAGGCATCGAGAATCGAGGTGTTTAGTAAGTTATCTTGGGCGGATGGTAGTAATAATCATAGAAGAGACAAGACAAATTCTAGTGTCGATCAAGTTGGTTTATAAGTTTTTACCCAGTAAATGCGAATAAGGGTTAGAACGGAAACGAAACATAGTTTCTTAGCTTCTATTGCTTTGTTTATATTACCAACGTTCGAACACAAATTATGCACTTACATTTTTCAATAAACATCAGTAAAATATAACAGGAAGAAGATTTGTCACACAAACAAAAGTGATCAATTGTTCCCGATGAAGTGTGGGAAGTATAATTAATTTAAAAAATATTGAAAAAAAAACTGAACCCAAAGAACGGCCCAGTACTGAACGGTATATGATACGATATAAGGTACGATGTCTCCTAGCTCCTACGTTTTTGTGTATTCTGTAGTTTTGGTGTAAATATGTCTTTAATTAGGGATTTAATAATCCAAAATGTGTCGCATTTTATTACGTACGATCGGGTGAGTTAATTGGTAAATATTCCCCAAAACAGTTGCGCTCTGTATTCGTAGAGGGTGCCAATATTTCGGACAGCGTTGTCGTCAGTGCGACGCCACTGTCGTCACCATAAAGGCGAGGCTGCACCGGAAGCAGCGGCCCAGGTGCCTTTAGCAGTCAAGAAATTTTCATTGAGATGCCCCTACATTTGGTTTCCCAATTAAACAACCAATGCGTTTACTAGCAGTAATGAAGTGTTTTTATTTAGATAGAGTCCGAAAACGCGTTTCCTCACTCTTGGATGTCAACGATACATCTGGCGACCTTCAACATTGGCACACTATTGAAGATCGTGGTGAGCAACAAAATCGCCCTTGTTTCGGTTGAAATCAGTCCTATTGTTTGCCGAAGTAAGTGCCATTTCGGCTGACTGTCGGGTTGACCTAGTTTCGGGCTGGAGTTGTATTAGGGTGGAGGTCAGTACATTGATGCCGAGAGTGCTTTTTCCAGTACATGAGTGGAAATGTTTAATGGTGCCTCTATGACAATTAAGAGTTCATCCACGGAAGTAACCTAGTGCACTACGACCCCTGTCGGCTGCCTGTTGGGCTGATCAAGTGTCGGACTGGAGGTTCAATTAGAGTGGGGTCAATTGAATGTTACAAACATGCCGAGTGTGTTATTTCCAGTGCATGCGTGGGCAAATTTAATGGTCCCTTTCTGACCAACAATAGTTAATCCTCGGTAGCGACCTAGTACACATCGATCCTCTTTGAGCTGTCAGTCGGGCTGACCAAGCACCGCCCAAAACTAAGTCAGCCCGACAGCCGTGCTCTATGTCGCTCCCGGGAATCAACTATTGTTTGTCAGAAATGGGTCATAGTCGGTTCCCACCCATGCACTAGAAATAATGCGCTCGGCATGTTTGTATACCCCCTATTTTCTTATATCCAAATAAACAATGACAACATTTTACAATGTGCATAAGTATTGTGATATTGTTAACGTTCATTCCTTATAAAGAAGTAAAAACAATCATCAAAGTAAATCAGCTTTTATTGTGTTGTTCATAACATTTTATAATTATGCGAAAGAATCTCATGTTTTTGCTATCTTAAAGAAAAGAGAAGATCTTAAATTGAAATCGACAACATAAAATATATTTTATATTGACTACTTAGCGATAAAGACTGCCATGTAGTCTGCCCGACCGAATTGACGCCTTTGCCAATTGTCGGCGAAGTCCCCGGCGGAGTAGATGAACTGTGGGTAACATGGATGCGTATCATGGTTGCACGCGGCTACCCTTTCAATTGCTGCAAAGAATCCTCTGTCGTTATCACAACCCTCATGATTTTCATTAATGTAAAATCGCCGTTCGTGCGAATTGAAGTCAAAGCCGGTGATGGAGAAATAGTTGTAGCTCGCGGTTGAGGTCAGTCTGGCCCAGCTTGAAGCGAGAACCTTTGTTTTATCAAACCAGTCGGTGAAGGAGCTTCCAAGGGCGCCAAATATGATGTAGGCCTTCTCTTGACCGTCCTTATACAGCGCAAATTTGACATATTTCGGACTTAACAATGGCCAAACAGTGTTCAGATTTTGCAGGCGGTAATGGCTGGAGGTTGACCTTGCCATGTCCGTCGGTTTGAATGCCGTAGTGCCAGTGCCTGTAACAATTCACATGAAAGTTATCTGTTCGTGTATCGACCTAATTTTATTATATGAAAGTGCTAATATGACCAAAGTTATCATCCAAACATTACCGCAGGGACCTTTTAACGTTTTGATAAATTGACAAATTTGAAAAAAAAAACAGATTTTGCAAATTTTCGTTGTACTTATGTTTTTTTGCTAGGAAACAGTTATAACGAACATTTACCATGCTCTAAAATATCCATTATATGTATCTTTTCACAATTTAAAACCCTGAAAATTATAAAGCGTACGATGGCATAATTCAGATAGTTCTGTTGTTAACGTTATATTGTGTGACATTGCGAGGATTAGAAATAAAATACATTCAGTGTCATGTCAGCACGGATGGACGACTGGTCTAAGCGCTAGACTTTTACTTCAATGGTCAGCGGTTCGAGCCCAGGTGTGGAATACTTTTTTTTTTCTTTCTTTTCTTTTATTTGTGTTGTATACTGGAACTCTTTAGTTCCTTTGTTTACATTTATCAATTTAAAGCATTTAATGACAAACTTCAAAACATGCCAAAATCTGTGGAAAGGTCCCTTTAAAGAATGACATTTCACACTATGTAATGTAAACTGCATCACTTCGATAACTCAAATAGTTATACATAGTGCTGTATCGACAAAAACATTTTGTAACAATAAAACGATCAGGTCATAAACAATATTTCTTACCCGTTGTGTACGCAGTATACGAATTCTGGCCATTACAAGCTGTCCCTCGAAACACCAAGTCCCATCCATGAGCCTCAAGTTCTGCGGTGGTCAATGGTGGGTTCACTGTTGGGTAAGGGCTGGGTAAATATAGAACAAAACACGCAATTTAACTCTATTTTAACCCATGTCTTCTCCCAATTTGTTTTTTCTTTATTACAGTGGAAAAATAATGTATTTTCACAGGACGTAGGGATATGCCACAATTAAAAGGTGTTCGTTTGAATGTATGGTAGTAAATTTAAGAATAAGTATGATTTAAAAGAATTTCGTGTAATGATTTGTTAAAACAACTCTTAATATCTTCACATGACAACTGAAAATATTAAATGTGAAGGTTATATTCCACGTGAGAATAATTTTAAATAAAATTTCGTTTCAGATTTTCAATTGTTTTTAACACAGATAATCAGCAGATTAAATAAGTCACAGACTTACCACGGAAACACAATTCGAACGACATAAACGTTTAACTTTTATTCATAATATGAAATTTCCTTTTGTACACTATAGCTACCATTGATTCACGTTTTCATGTTTTAATGTGTCTCTTAAATAGTGAAAATATAGTGTCACATTTAAGATCTTTTCAAACGACTGAGCGAACATGCCACTAATGAGGCTCGAGCAGAATAGAAATCAAAGGAATTTAATCATTTGCATGCTGGGAAATTTGGCGTCTGCTAAAATGTTGTCTGCTGATTTTTTTTAAATTAGCGTTTTCTTCGATTTTTTCAAAGAATACTATCAGAATAGCAAACAGTTTGGATCCTGACGAGACGCAACGTTTTTTGGCGTCTCATCTGGATCCAAACTGTTTGCAAAGGCCTTCACAATTCGGTTCCCGCCCTGAAAGAGTTAACTTTTTACACAGTTTACCACTGCAGGCATTCCCCGTGAATTACTGTTTAGTTATAACGTATTCATAGCACTTTAAACTGGTAATCACTTATTAAATTTACATTTTATCTTGTTAAAGGGACCTTTTCACAGAATTTGGCACATATTGAAGTTTATCATTAAGGGGTGTTGCTGCAGTTTTGCTAAAAAAATCAATCTAATAGATTTTGTTCAAAATTTATATTCGAGTACTACATACAAATACTTTATGAAAAATGAAATAAAAACATAGGGTCACCGGCCTTGTTTTGATTTTATTCACCATTATATAACATGTACTTTTTCATTAAAACTGAAAAATCTCTAATTGCATAAAAATTATTAATAACCTATGAAATTGGCAACATGTAGATATTATATAAGCTAAGATACATCATATACCATTTAATTAAATCACAAACTACCAGAAAAATGAAGAACACAAGTTAAATTTTAAGAAATTTAATTTTTATAATTTGTATGTCACCCCAAAAAAACGTCAATTGTTTACTATTTTAACCACAAAAAATGGAATAAAAAAAAAGTTCTATCTATAATTTCTGCGAAAGTGCTCAAATATGTTCATCTACGTATTGTTATCATAAAACATAAATAAAAAAAGGGGTTCACCGTACTTTTAACAGAGATTTTGTTGTTTAACTATCCCTACAGTCTATGTCAAATTTCATAAAATATAGCAATTTGGCTACCGGTACCGGTACATAGATTGCTAGAAATATGCATAAAACTTAGAAATTGTTTATAATCTTAGCTGGGATCTCAACAGCTTACCTAAAAACAACAACAACTAGAAATGGCGCGGCAGAGGCCGACGCGTATCCCCACGCCGAATGTTTGACCTAGGTGTGCCCCTGGGTTGGTAATGGGGCCATGCATAGTTTAGATTGACCGAATTGTCATAAGAGAGGTTCAGTATCAATTTGAAGTGAATCGATGTAGAAATGAAGAAATTATAGTAAAAGGCAGTTTTGGGTGGGTGTGGTCTATGTGGGCGGGGCCCCAGGTTTGGTAATGGGGCCATGCATAGTTGAGATTGACCGTATTGTCATAAGAGAGGTTCAGTATCAATTTGAAGTGAATCAGTGTAGAAATGAAGAAATTATAGTAAAAGGCAATTTTGGGTGGGTGTGGTCTATGTGGGGGCTGGGGGGCGCCCCATGGTTGGTAATGGGGCCATGCATAGTTGAGATTGACCGTATTGTCATAAGAGAGGTCCAGTATCAATTTGAAGTGAATCGGTGTAGAAATGAAGAAGTTAATGTAAAATAACCTAAAAAAATGAGTGATAATTTCTGACGCGGCCCCACCCCAACCCCCATAACTTTTGACCCAGGGGTCAGATCAAAATTCCAAATACATGTAGTGCAGGGTCGCACATATGCTCATAGCTACCATGTGTGTTAGTTTCAAGGTTCTAGTGCTAATAGTGTAGGAGGAGATATTGGCCAGGACGGACGAACGGACAGACGGACGGACGGACGGCGGAGATAACCACAATATCCCCACCTTTTTTTCAAAAAGCGTGGGGATAACAATACAATATTAAATCACAAACATAACACAATACGGTATCAAACTCGACCTTAATCATCAATAACTGACAGGGACTTGTTTACAGATTTCGGCATGTTTTGAAGTTAGTGACAAATGCTTTAAATTGATAAATGTAAACAACAGAACTTGAGAGCTCAAATATAAAACAAGAATTTAATTAAAGAAAGAAAAAAATGTTAGCCGAACCTGGGATCGAACCACTGACCTTTGTTTTATGAACCCACTCTGTAATATGTGATGATTCTGATAACAGAAATATTGGGTTGTGATAATAGCGAATCGGTGTTGCTAAAAATATATCCTCGGTTAAATAAACTGCCGCAACACCCCTCATTAAATGCTTTTAATTGATAAATGTAAACATTGGAACTAAAAAGCTCCAGTAAAAAAAAAGAAAAAAAAAAAGAAAACGAGTTATCCGCAACTGGGCTCGAACCACTGACCCCTGGAGAAAAAGTCTAACGCTTAGACCACTCGGCCATCCGTGCTCATAAAGTAGGTAGTGTATTTTATACTTTAAATAAGCAATCCGCGTAGTGTCACAAAATGTAACGATTACAACAGAACTCTCAAAATTAAACAATCGTTTCGCGTTGCAACGCTTTATAATTTTCAGGTTTTTGAATCGTCTAAAGATGCATATACTGGATATTTTAGAACATGGTAAATCTTCAGTGTAACTGTTTCATCACAAATATCATAACCACAATGAAAATTTGCGAATCTGATTTTTTTTTTTTCAATTTTGTCAATTTACCAAAACGTGAAAATGTCCGTTAAAAATTAAAATGAACTTACTATGAAAACTGTGATACTGGTTTCGGCGGCTTGATAGCTTCTTGTAGATTTATCAAAGTCTGGTTCAACGCCCTCAGTGCATGTTCAAGCAGCAATATCCGCTCCAAGAAGGCTAGGTTGTGAGTCTGGTTGATGGCTGTCTTTGCTATTCACTGCAGCGTGCAAGGCTCGAGCCTGATCCAGAAATTCTGTCACCTGCGGATTTGGTTTGCTGCTCGCGTTCTTCAAACCGACAAGATCTTTCTCCATGGTTGATATAGCGGCGTCTATAACCGATAA
Organism: Dreissena rostriformis; assembly: GCA_007657795.1. Lineage (NCBI taxonomy): Eukaryota > Metazoa > Mollusca > Bivalvia > Myida > Dreissenidae > Dreissena > Dreissena rostriformis. The sequence continues at coordinate 64,810 of VMBQ01002904.1, read as the reverse complement.
ACGGCGCAGGATATCAATCCTGTGTGATTGGTCTGCGTTCGCTTTATTTGGTGGTCCATGGTAAGGATGAGCCGTCACTAGCGACAGACAGGAAACAAGCACGAGGCCGAACAAAAGCATGGTTACAGCCTGTTCGAAATGTTCGCGGTCGATTACAAAACAGATCCTTTTATACAAATCGAAACGGACGGAAATCCAATATTTTCTTTGAAGTTAATGATTTATTGCTACTCTTAACCATATTTGACGTAGTTTGAGACTCGTCATATGCCTGCGAGATATTACAAAAAGTATCGTTAATCGAAATGGTCTGATGGTTGGTTGTATATATGTAAGTGTTGGTTTTCTGAAAATGACATGTGATTACATGTATACTGGTACGATATAAATTAAATTATAATACTAGTGAAACTATTACCACATGAATATAATGGAACTATATTGAAAGATGGTCATGCTGGTAATAAAATATTATCAATAGGTCACACTGATGATACAAAATCCAATGAGCCCCACAGTAGATACACGGTTAAACCAACTGGTATTCCTGATATTCTTCATGGGTCACGTGGTCTTTCTTGTTGAACACGGGTCAAGTGATCCTTCTGGCAGTACAATGATCAAGTGGTCCAACTAGTGAAACATAGGTCAAGTGGTCCAATTGTGATAAAAGATTTAAGTGATTTTACTTTAATACATTGTTCAAGTGGCCCTGCAAAATGATACACGCATTTAGCAAGTGGTTTGAATACTCACACAGGTGTAAAATATTATTAATCGCAGTACAAGGGTCAACATGTTTACCCCCTTTTTTTAAATTACCAACTATTTTGACAAGCGCTACAATGATCAAACAGTTCTACTTCACAAACTAGGGTCAGTTAATCCTATTAGCTAGTGATATGTGTCATTTTAGAGAAGTAAAATGTTAAAATGGTCCAAAAGGCGGAAAACAGGTCACGTGGTTTTATTGGCGATACATCGGGGCACTTGTGTTAATGGTGATACAATAGTCAAGTGGTCGAAATTGCGACACAATGGTCAGGTGGTCGTACTGGTGATACAATAATCAAATGGTCCAAATTGTGACACATTGGTCAGGTGGTCATACTGGTGATGCAATAACCAAGTGGTCCAAATTGTGACACAATGGTCAGGTGGTCGCACTATTGAGACATGTGTCACTTACTCCAACTGGCGATACAAAATCAAGTTGTCCTGACAGTGATACAAGGATCGAGAAGTCTTGTACCGGAAGTCAATAAAAGTTATCAAATTGTCATCTTATGGTTATGGATACAATGGTCATTGCGAAATTCTGGTAAATATTTGCACAATTTTTATTTAAGTGGTTCATTGGAGGTTTATTTTATTAATTTGATATTCAATAGACTTTACTTATGGTAATGCCGCCATTTTGTGTGATACATTGTTCAAAATAAATTATTTTAATTTAATTATATTAGAAATTTATAATGTATATGTATAGCAGTCACGCAGAGAATGCGTGTTCGCTTATAAATATTATTTTATCCAAACATGTGCGATGTTTACATGTTTCGAAACAAATTGAAATATCCCCTTAAGGTATAGATTCATTCTGTAACCATCCTCAAACACGGAAAATACCTCAAAATGTCTGACTGAATAGGTGCGACTAGTAAGATCGTCGACCTAGACGTATATCTTTTTGATCGCGTAAAGACAAATAATAATGCTTAAAACCGGTGAAGGGTCAACCGGTTGACACTAGATGTAAAATCGGTTACATCAAAGTATTTGTATTACCGTAATTACTCTTAGTTTTCGGACACTCATAATTTTCGGACAATTAAAAAAACAGGTGTCCGAAAATTTAGAGACAACAAATTAAGATGTGCTCTCGTATAGACACTTTTTCAAATATTGCATTGACGGTCGGATACCGTACGTTTATGCAATGTGTATAGCGTCCATCCCATTGTATCAACGACTAATAGCACGTGCTTTTAAAATACAATGCCGTAAAGTATTAAGTATAATAATGATATAACAAAAACAAAGAACAAAAAGGTATAAAACAACATGCTGCTTCTTAAATACAATATCATTTCAAATGCTGTTGCGTGAAACCATTGTATTTGCATGAAACACCAATGATTGGCTACAGGCTATATTTCGTTCCCAAACAACTTTGAAAACATATTTTTGAAACTGATTTTATACTGTGTTGGGGTCTTTCCAATACTTAGATTATTGCGTCTTTTGTCAAAACGGCATATTATTAAAGAACAAGTCCTGTTTGAACCCGTTATAATTTAAACTCGAATGCCTTTACTACCATAAACTGGAAGTCTTCAAAATCTAAAAATGTACACATGATGCGATCACTTCAGCTGAATGGGTCAATATAAAGAAGTGAAGAAGTTCCCCACGGGTACTACTTCCCCGTACCCCGGGTACTTTGAAGTATACTTCACCGTTCACCGATTTTCAATTTTTTTTCGTACCCATTTTTTTTTTTGGTACCCAAAATGTTCGTACCCAATTTTTTTTAGTACCCAAAATTTTCGTACCCAAATTTTGTGTACGAAAAAAAATTGGGTACGAACATTTTTGGGTACGAAACAAATAAACCAAAACGAAATAAAAATCGGGTACACAAAAATTTTGGTACGGGGTACGGGGAAGTAGTACCCTTGGGGAACTTTACCCATTCAGCATCACTTCATATATCACAAGCAACAGTATCATACATTTTGACCCCACAAACCCCACCACATCATGGGGTCAAACTGTATGATACTGTTGCTTGTGATATATGAAGTGATCGCATCATGTTTAATTTGTTTTAAAATGCCTGTAGCAATAATTGGTGTTTCATGCAAATACGAAAACACGTATAACACAAACCAACGGAAATTAAGAACGTGTACAGTATTTAATTGCGTAGATGAAATTTAATGAAAAAAGCTTTAACATAACATGTTTTCCTCCTTATACAATTATGGGAGCGAATGCTTTATACATTTATTTGAAATTATGCTAAATACAATAATGCTAGTAAATGCTAAATAAAAGAATGATTAATACAAGTATTAGTACGTGAATGAATGTTTTAAACAAAGTTTTGATATATAATGCTTGATACAATTGTGTGAAGGATTCTTTAAGCAATAATGTGATAGTATGTTTGATTAAATGTTGTGACTGAATGTGACAAAATGTGAGAGAATGCTGTATACACTATAATGTGAGAGAATGCTTTATACTATGATGTGAGAGAATGCTGTATACACTATAATGTGAGAGAATGCTTTATACTATGATGTGAGAGAATGCTTTTTACAATAATATAAAAGAATGCTTTACATTGATACAATGCTCAAGTGGTCGTACTGGTGAACCAATAATCAAGGGGTCCAAATTGTGATACAATGGTCAAGGGGTCATACTGGTGAACCAATAATCAAGTGG